>QLPF01014714.1:0-16384 GCA_003314045.1 Hygrophorus pudorinus | reverse complement strand
GCATGTTGGCTGCCATTGAAGAGTGAGAATTTCCTCATAGTTGCTGATCACTGTATCGATCGAGTCTGCGTAGTCTCAACCTTGTTATTCTCCGTATCGGTTTCGTTTACGGCCCCTACACCGACTTTGGCATAAGTGCGTGGATTCCTTTTGTTTTCCTCTAATCCCGCCTGCTTATATTCTCGGCAGTCACCTCCGCCATTACAGTTGGTGCCGTCTATGGATACTTGAAGAAGCCCATGAAATCCATGTAGTTATGCAATTTCTTACCCACATTTATATCTTTTCACGTGTTTTTGTTCTTCCAGCTGGTCTCCAGGCAAAAACCCTTCCCACACCGTCCACGTGTACGACGTAGCGGGCAGTATGTGGGCATGTGCTACATGGATGGCGTCCTTGGGACGCAAAGAAGGCGATATCCTTGCAGGCGAGGCGATCCTATTCCACAATGATAAAAGTAAGGTCAAGGAGATCGCATCTATGCCCTCTCATGACAAAAAACTCATCGCGCCGCTTTTCAACCTTGTGAGTTTTTGTTTCCAGTATCTTCGTTGTAACAAACATTACCGAGATTTACATAGGTCGATGACTCGAATACGACACAACTCAGTTGCGGCGAGGTTGTTACATCGTTCTTCGGCACAACATACGAATTTTTCAATTTCGTGGTGAACACGATGGCCAAGGCAAGTAGGCCTTTATATTTCTTAGCACGCTTTTGACTCGTGCACTAGTTCAAGCTTGATGATGTTGTGGAGGACATCAACGAAGCCCACGTCGGAGGCTGGACAGAAATGCTTTTAGCGTCAAATCCGCCCATCATAAACCCACCCGTATCCGCTTATATGGATCATTACGCACTGTCAAAACATAGTGTTGCGTTCAACAACACCAAGGCCAAGGAGATCCTCGGGTACAAGCTTCAGAAACCAGAATTCAACCACGAAGTGATCAAAGATATCGTGGACAAGTGGAAAGCCGAGGGCAGTTGGCCGATTCTGGAGGGAAAATAAAGGATCGGAGATTATCGTGGTTTGTTTCTTATGGCGAGGAGGTTTCGTGATACCCATGTTGATTAATGCTTACAATTATCAGGTTTCCGTGTCTTGTACATAATATATCTAATGTAATCTCCCATACACGCTTCGGTTGGATGTACTAGCAATTGGTGGGAATCTGGCTGTGACTTCCTGGCTGTTTTCAGATGCTCCTGGCTAATATTAATGCAGCAGTTCATCATTCAGGTCTAGGCGGTACCGCCTACCGTGACGTTGCCCAATCAAATATTGACCATTCAGCTCAGAATCAGCTGGTGTCTGTGGGTGTATATATAATTTTGTCGGTTTGATCATGTCCATTGCCTCCATCCAATATACGAATACCACCACTGATTACGAGCTTCTACCCACCACAACCTCGCCAACACAATCAGGAGCTCCGATGGGTTATGACGAACAATTGACCAAGTCTGAGGGTCGCCGGGGCGATCCCATGGCCAAATTTTGTGCTCTAGTAAGAAAGTTACTCGTTCGCTTGGAACGACATGACTCAAATACTATAATACTCCAACTCGAACCTAGGCCTCCGCTGCTGTATGGCGGATCATACGTTTCAGCGTTTAAAGTGCTACTGATGTGACATTCGTATTCTCAGATTTTCCTCGTTGTCACCTGGGTCAGTGTACTGAAAAATGAACCGACCAAGTTGGGATGGTTTGCCTTCCACCCTTCACTACAAAGCTTGGCTATTTTTCTTTTTACTTACGGTACAGCGCTCTCGTTTAAAACTCGTGAAGTAACTGACCTTGACGATTGTCGATTGTCAGGGATTTTGACGCTCCAACCTACGTCGCAACCAAAGACGAAGGCGGCTGGATTGGCGCGACATCAGCTCGCCATGTTTGTATTTGCCTTTCCTTCGATCTTGCTTGGAACCGCTGTTATTTGGTTCAATAAGTGGTTGCACGGAGCTTCGCATCTTACGACTTGGCACGGCGTAAGGCTTCCACTGGCAATTTCGGTGACCCACAGTTTCATTCCATTCATCACTAGATCTTTGGCTTCATTTCCATGGTTTGGTTGGTCCTACAGGTGATGGTGGGAGGTGCAAGTGTTTGGTTTGATGGTTCCGCGTTTGGTGGTGGTGCCAAGGCCAAAGCGGTTTGGAAGTATCACAGGTGAATTCGAATCGCTTTCAGGAGACATGGCACTGATATACCCTCTAGACTGTCAGGCTACATTCTATTGCCAATGGTTTTTTTCACGGCTCATCTCGGAGGAGCGTGGTCCACTTGGATGTCCACAAACAGCAGCTATGGTATTCGCTTGATTGCATATACACTCGCGCCCGCATTGATCCTGGGCTCCGTGTATGTTCGCATAAGGTTTGCCTGGACCTACTTCTCCAGTTCCATCCCTGACTATAGTTGCTCAGGTTGTCCAAAATGAAGTTTGTATGAAGTAATTACCTTGTTTCATAGCACGACCGTGATTTAAATATTAACCAAGTCCGCCGATCAGTGGATGTGCAGCTAAACATACAATGATCTATCTACACGTGATTTTATGAAGACCGCTCAACAGTGAGAGGCGGTAGCTGTGGTGGTGGAGATTCTAATATGACATCAACTAGGAAGCCAGGTAAGAATCGCTCAATCCTTTCGTGCGTCGCCGTCCACAGAGTACGCTGCTGTCCATCACGTTCATCAACATCTGAAGGTGGCACGAGTATGCCGGCCGCGTTCATGACCAAAACGACATTTTTCAGTGATTCGGGGACAGCCTCGTACTTTGGAAGATAAAATCATTGAGGAGACACGCAAATACAAAACACATACCAGTTGTCCACGTTTATCAATGTTCATAAGACGATCAAGCAGATCCAAAATTTGTATCCAGAGGATCCTGATATCTGCCTTGGCATCGTTCTCACGAACTTCGAAGTGCATGAAGGCTTTACAGAGGAGTGCTGATGCGCGTAGACGTGTTTCTTGCATGCCTTGAGGGTCACGTTGGAAGACTTGAGGCTTCAGAAGTTCGTCCAAGAGCGGGAAGATTACGCGGTTGAAGACTTCTTCGACTTGGCTGTGATCTCCTTCTTTCAATATAATGTGGGGTCCCAAGAGGATACGCTGCAGTTGACCCATTGCGCTGTGACGGACTTCGCGCGAAGCATTTGTCGATTGGCGACCGAAAGATACCAGTAGCGGCAAAGAGAGCTGACGCCATGCTGTAAAGTTCCGAAGTCAGTGACGTCGGTGGCTATGTAATAAATAGGTTTCCTACCCTGGCTTGGCTGTAAATGAGATGATTCTATCAAAGGTGAAACAAACTTCTTGAGATTGAATAATAAGTCGATTGCCTTTCGTCCCCGATCAACAGGTGGCGAACTGGGGTTTCGTTAGCAAAAGTGTGCTTCGTAAAGAATGTACGCACTTTGATGAAGTCAAGGGTTGATGACGGCGTCCTTGGTGTTGCTGACTTTCCGTTGAAATTCCTGCCGCTGTGGCAAAGTCGTCTAGAAGAGTGATGAGGCCAGAGAAGTTGTCCACCGTAACAAGCTGTTCCGGGCCATCGGCAGTCAAACCTGTAATGAGATCAAAGGACACGCGTGCTGCCTCTGAGTGAGTTATCGTGGAACGGATAAGAGCGAACACGAGATTCCATTCTGTTTGAGATCTGAAATTTGCTTGATCGTCGGAGAGTTTTTCTCACAAGAGATATTTCATACCTAATAATATCCCGATGTTTCTGAACAATCAAGATAACCCCAGCAATAACTTGTTCAGCAACCGAGTTGGCGACCGTAGATGGTAGGCCCGATAAAAGATCAAAAGAAACATAGATCTGATCCCGAAGCGATGGCTAGAGCAAATGTGTGAATAACATGCAAAAGGTGAGCCGTGGGGAGTAAAAACCTTCTGAGCAATTATCAGACATAACCGCAAGAGTCCAACGACGGCGCGTTCAATAAGTAAAACACTGTACTGCGTTGGGGTCGACAACAGTGCCGACAGATGCTCAAAGACAATTGGCCTGGATCGGGAGCGAATGAGAATCCTTCAATAATTCGATAAGACAACACAATGCAGGACATACCATAGGTCATCGATGTAGTCAGATGTTTGACAAGCGATACTGACCATGGTGTCGAGAAGGAAGACGGATGCAGGGTCATAGGGAAGTGAGTATGACCCGTCATCAAGTGCAGAAGAAGTGACTTCGTCTGGCTCTTGTTTCAATCTGGCGACCGTCCGCTCATGTGCAAGAGCCTCAAGGGCTCGTACAGCTGCCACCAAGGCCTCCAATTCTAGTTGCCTGTTGATACTTCAGAACTTGATTCATCGTTAGCTGGCCACCTGACTCACATGATCTGGCCATAAAGTTCGTCTAACCTGCACGATGTGATACAATCAATGGTGCAGAGAGTATTCTCTATATCAGCATCCGTTGCCTCGGGAACCAACAATTCTGAGCTTGATCCATAGGGTGTCATCAAATAGGAGGATAGCGCTGAAAGCAAGCCGCCATCGCTCCTCGCTGCGGAACGGGATGATTGGTTACCCCGCAATGGGATCATGGAGACGCCTCCAAGAAAGTCTTCCATCTGTAGCATTCGCGTTGGGAGCACAGAGTGCAAAAACAAATTTTGGAACATTTCGAAAATCTATCATGCATGTCAGCCAATGTGTAACATTATGATAGACTACGCACTTGTGTCCAGCCTTCACGAAGTGCATTTCCATTACCGTTGACAATGTTGAACAACACAACGGCAGCCAATTGGCCCTTGAAATTAGTCCCGAACTTAACCGATAGCGAAGATACTGTGATTGATTGACCTTCCACTTCGATCACCGGATAATTGGGGACACGACTGGGTAACGAGTCTGAAAGTAGAGTCGTTGCTTGAGAGAGAGAGACAACGACAAAATCAAACACGTCTGGAAGACGGAAGTGGCCCGCAAGCGTGGCACATTGCCGGAAGCCAGCAATAGCTCGCTGTATGATATAGTCATCGTCGAAGCTCGTAAAGGCATAGGCGATAGCAGATATGACGGGTTTCCAAACAGATTTGAACATATCCACGTCGAAGATCGCTGAGTTACATATCATGAGATCCCCTGATTGCCTTGAACGCGCAAGGAGCTCCTTCCAGGCGTACTCAAAACCGAGTTGACCGGTGTGCTCTTCAGGCATAACTATTTCCCTTTTGCGTATAGAATCGTATATGCTATGCTGCTTGATAGTTAGCTGAAGCATGGTATCATGTTTAGCCAGGTCTCACCAGAAAATCAGGTGAGAAATCAGATCCATCGTTAACACCTCTCAGGTTTTTTCGGTAATCCTCGATGGACATTCTTTTCTGTTACTGGCTCAGTTATTACTCGGCAAGAAATGGGAATTATAGATCTTACTCTGATTTGAGGGTTGTGGAGATCGGTGTTGAGCATGATCACAGAATATGCTAATACGTAAACAGCGTCTTCGCTCTTGATTTCAGCTACGCACGTTCGACATAAGCAACATGAAGGTCGGGACAGCATTGGGCGTCATTACCTGGTTTAGCTGCAAAATAAATTGCAGCAAAGGTCTCTGTGATCCGAGAAATCTGTTGCGCCTCTCCCGGAAGCCTAAATGTTTCCAGGAGCTCTCGCATGGCATCCGCAATAGGTTTCTACAATGCTGCGTCAACGCAAAAAATATACCTGCTCGGCCAAGCAGAACTTACATCCTTCCAATCAAATAGACCAATAAACGCCTTCAAGACATCGATGTTTTCCGGCTTCGAGATGAAGTCACCGAGCAAGCGCTTATCGAGTCGAGTACATCCCTTCAAAAATGTAGCAAGACTGCGCTCGCGTGACACCTCTGGAGATAAATCTGCATATATTAGTTTCTGCTCCTCCAAGAAAGCGAGGCCGGTCCTCGGTTTTGCGTTGAAGCGGGCCGCTCCCGTGAGGACCAGCTTCTTCTGGGACTTTGTTTGCATCAGTATTTCTGGAGAAGTGAAATTCTGATGTGTGTATATGTGAGCAATAAATAAATAAAATTAAACTAAAGTCCTCACAGAAGGCCACTCCTGACTTGACTGTGGAAAGGCAAGTCAGCCATACGCAGTGGAATCAAACGGTTAACTACAAACACCCTCAGCTCGAGCGGCCATGTCGTTTACGAGTGACAATAGGAGATCCAAGCAAAGATATTGTATGTTTTTTTGCTGAGACTCTAATCCTCCCGGATGAAAGGATGGGTAGACGCCCTATAGATTAATGAGAGAAGTTCAATTTACCCAGAGCATACAACATGCCTACCCTCGTTAAGAAGTCCACCAGACGTTCAAATATATTCTCGCAGTTGATGTCACAGTCATAATTTGTGTACAGGTCGACCATGAAACTAGGATGAGAAGAGATCTGACATAGTGTCTCAAGGATCAGATCACGGGTTTCCCCGCGAGCTGGTGGTACCAGAACTCGGGATGGTGTTGTATTTCCTTTCTCGGAGTCGGATTCCGCGTCGGGAGGACCAAGAGTAGGCGTCGAGGGAGCTCCAGGACGAAGCGACGCAATGTCTGCCTTTTTATTAGATAGCACCGCCACATGTTGGGCTTTTGTTAGGGCTGGGGGTGCAAGACGATCGATGGTAAAGGCTAGGAATAATTCCATCTGTAATTTTAGGTGTTTATGCATAGTGCCGAACACGGTTGATATTGTTCGCAAAGCCAAGTGAAGGACGGTTGAATTTTCCGATCTGGCAAGTTGGAAGAGAAATTTGCAACCTGAGTCGAGGACCAAGGCTTCCAAAGACGGGAAGTCAGCGATTCGGGGACCGGATTCTTCGAAAGCTGCGTTAAGAATCCCGAGTGCGATTAGACGTGTCGAATCAGTGTGTTGTTGATCATTTGGATCCAAAACATCGATGAGTACGCGTAAAAGCTCAAGAATTGAGGAAAGACCATCTATAAAATATGATTGGACGTCAATTCTGCTTAAAAGGTCAGATACACACATTCCGATCTTAAAACGGCAGCTGGTGAGATAGGTTCCTCATCGTTATTTTGTAGCCTTTTCTCTTCTATAACAGGATCCAGTGAATGGAGTCGCGAGAACACGGTCCGGACAAGGGCCTGCATAGTGGTTTCGGCAGAGCGTCGAAGAATCTCTGGGGTCGAAATTGAGTTTTCTTGAAGGATCCAGGCAAGGTTAGAAACTGACCGCTCAATCTCATTTGACAACACGTAGTTAGAACCGTCTCAAGCATCTCGCATACCTCAATGTCGCCCAACATTCTTCCCATACTACCGCAAAGGCAATCTTGAATCACAGTCATGATCCTCAGCAAGACAACTTCATCACCTGAGTGATCGCTTGCTTCAAATTTGCAATGAGACACAGTGCTACAGAGCTCAGTGAGGGCGGGTTCGAGAGATGGGGAATTTAAGTATATGAGGCCACAAACGAAGAAGTTGTGAAGAGACGAGAGAGCTGAGGAAGTTATGGGTCCGGTGGACAATGGCGACCGGATGATAGCAAAGAAGGGAGAAAGGATATTTGTCAATGGCAAGTGTGCAATATCTATGGCAAGTCACATAAATACCAGATTTCTTTAATACCAAGTAGACGTGTCACGCACCCTCCAGATCTCGTATGACCCCTTTGAGATCCTGAAACCCAGCCATAAGGTCTGCTTCCTTACTACCCGTCCCAGATGTTTGAAAATTAGACGAGGGACTAGATATTCTGAGGCCAAGATTACTAGCAAGTGCTGAGTCTCTTGAATTCAGAAAGCGTGTAGAGGACGCCCATCTAGAGTTCTTGCGCATGGCAGACGTGACTGAAAGTATTTCGGAATATAAAACATGTCTATGAGAGACAGTCTTCGGGACCTCTGGAGGAGCATCGGAAGAAGTCATGGCTGGCTTCAGAGTTGGTCCACTGGCGAAGGGACTCGGAGCGACACGCCACCGGCCACCGTGACTTTACACGTATTAAAAGACTAAAGCAAGCTCAGATTATTATTGACATTTCTCGTGGACCAATGTCTCAGCCAGCAGACCTACCACCTGTGAGTTCATGAAATTCACAGGCAACTGTTACTCTAGACATGCATATAGGTCTTGTCGGCGTCTGTCCATGACGTTCGTTATCTTGCTGCACTCTTACGCGGAGTGAATTTTGTCAACGTGAGATTCGCGATGACCTTTGAAGTTTTATAATCTGACTTGAGGGGCAAATGTGGGGAGCGCGCAACCGTGACAATCTCGAAGATTGGACTCACCGTTACAGTCGAAGAAGCAAGAACGCTCCTAGGTGTCATATTTCTGCTATATACAATATAAACCTTCTGAATCCACGCTTTACAGCAACTGCCTTTGTTTTCTCTGACATCTTTGACGAATACACATATAACCCCGAACCACTTCCTGATCCTCCTTCCTCTCAAACTTCCGATGACTCCCAAGAAGCTGACACCAACAATGCCACCTTCGAGGTCCCGCTCAACACGCTCATTGAATGCCTGAACATTTTTGGCACTGCAAGCCCAGTCGCCTCATCCGGCGCAAAATATAAAAGGTGGCAACGCGCCGATGATCAATCTGATCATGAAGGAGATGACGACAGTGGACGAAATCGTCCGCCCCGTGCAAACGGTACAGCTAATGGCTGCATAGATCAATACTTCGGCGCGGAGAAAGGGACTGGGATGAGAATGTCGTTTGTCGGACCTGGGTACCCATTGACCCTGCTTGTGTGAGTGCCACAATTTCTAGCCTGATCATACACCTTAATGTCGATGTTGGGCGTAGAGCAGAAGATGCCTCGGGTCCCACCACGACGTGCGAAATCACAACTTTTGATTCGGAACCTCACCTAGAACTCAACTTTAATAACACCAAAATGTAATGTAGACCCTTGATTTTTCTTGGATAAAGTATATCAGTATCTCACTCCACGGAAGGGTCCTCAAGATTATTCTCAAGGTCAATTCTTGTTACACCGTCAGATGATTGATACAGATGTTCAGCCTACCAATGCAGTCGTCTTGGCTCCGCGATGCGCTTTCGGAGCTCGACCCGTCGTGTGATAAACTGACGTTCATCGGTAATCCGCCAACACAAACTGCCAGAGCTCCTCGTAGTACATTGTCTAAACCTATGCTCAGGATTCAAGCGGCGGGAACGTTCGGGAGCACAGAGGTATTGATCTTTTTATTGGTGTTCGAAGTGCAACCTTGAAACTTTCAATACAGATGGATTACCCAAACGACCGGGACGTACTCGAGACGTTCGAATGCACTCAGGCTACCAGCTTCAGGTGCCTTTTCTTGCCCAGTTTAGGTAGGTAGGAAGCTCATGCGAAATGTGCACGACTTAGCTACCGATTTGGCCACATATCCCGGACTTTGCGCGCCCTCCAGAGCTCTACAAAAACCTCACTTCGCATTGACAGAGATGGTCTCTTGAGCATGCAATTTCTGATGCCGTCGCCTAAGCCTCGTGGAGGCAGTTCAGGCGCCTTTATTGAATTTCGAGTGAGATTCGTCTTTAAACCGCTACCACCTTGTTGATAATAATCCAGTGTCTGGCGCTCGACGAGGACTTGTGAATCTTTGGAAATGTTGGTACGTCAATATGACACCTGCATGCTTGTACCCACATCAATGCCGATCAACAGTATCGTCGGATGTTGCATATTCCAGCGGATTGTGACACGGATAGTAATTGCAAAGGGATGGTTCGGCGGCGTCTATAGTTCTATATACGGTGACGCAATTCCTATCAGATCAGACCGTCAAGATAATTTGCAGTACTACTCTTCGTGTTGGGTGAAGGGATTTTTGGGATAGGGGATGAGAGCTGGGGAGGGAAATAGTCTGCTATGACTGAATCAAAATCGGGAGCCGTTTTTGGAGAACCGGCATTCCGTGCACGAATAGACCGGTGTAGAAGGGTAGTGACAATGAGCCTCCGCACCGCAGGCCCGTCAAGTGGCTGTATTGCGTGTCTATAGTGAGAAAGGCGCAAGCCTGAGACAATGACAGCTTACTTGATATTTGTCCTTCTCCACTTTGGCCTCCTTTTGGGCTTCCTTATACGTCCCCATAGGACCCGAAGCCTTGCCGAGATACGCCAGAAGATCTCCTTTGGTCAACATGCCGCGGACTCCAGTCCCCTTAATAACGTCTGGGTTGGATATCATGTTTTCCACAAGTAAACGGTACACCGAAGGGAAAAGAGGTCGAGAGTGCTGAGGGCGTTTTGAGTGTGACGAAGACTGAACCTCAGTTGTCGAGGTAAGGGCAGAGGTAATTGAGGTCGACGGCTCCAAAGACGGAGGCAGAGACGGCACTTCAAGTTGCTCATCTTTCAGAAGAGCAGGTTCTTCTTTCGGTGCTTGTAAATTGGAGATATCATCGCCTATTTCTCCAAGGAGAGCTATTATTTTCCCCACAGGGATATTCTTAGTGCCGTCTGGGGTCTGTCTGCGGTGAGTTGAAGTTCGGTAGCATGAGAAATAATACCCTACCAATATCTTGCCCATTATACCATCATCCTGAGCCTCCACATCAATGGTAGCTTTGTCTGTTTCCTGTGTGAGGCGTGTTAAAGCTTGTATGTCCGGAAACGCGGTGATTTCATTTACAATTTCGAGTAGGACGTCCCCTGCCGAGAACGATTCACCGACATTCTTCTTCCACTCTGCGATACTCCCTTCTGTCATGGTCGGGGACATGGCTGGCATCTGAAGATTCGTAACAGCATACCGAGCCTTCGTCCAGTGCAAGGCTAACGCGCTAGTCAATTTCAGCCTGTCAAATGGCTCCCTCACGCACCTCTCCTCGCAGTCCTCGATGAAAATGCGTGTCTTCCGATTGTCGAAGAAGCTCCAGTGAATAATTTCATGGTGCGGAGATGACTCGGAGCCTTGGTGAATTCTTCCAAGCACGTGGCGTGGACGCCCGACCAATTCACTGGCAGATGCGAAGCTAATATTTGACTCTTACGTATACTGACCATCTCAACCCTCGTTGTGTTATGCTTTTCAGGCCTCAAAAAGACCCTTCAGCACCTCACAGCATCGGTCTACATATATATAGCGGTCTAAACAAATTCAATCTCCTAAACGAAACTTGGACATGCTAGGCTATGGCTCGTCAGCACTTGCTCGGGCAAGGATTTTGATGACTACATGGTTTTATCATTTTGGAATGTACGCGGCAAACTATTGCTCACTCTCGAACGTATCGCTGACCTTGAATAAACTCAATAGCCATTGCGCAACCCACCAAATCCGGATCATCCTGATATCATGCGTCGTTATCACGTCTCTCTTCTATCCGGCGCTTGCGATATACTCATCGTCGCAACCACAGTCCCTAGTGACTTCGCGGATTCTAGGCTCATTGACGGGAACTACAGCTCCTGCTCTGTACGCCCAAAGTGACCTGTACCATCTTTGGACGGGACACGACGCATTGCGTGTTCGCGAGGATGCTGTTTCTAGGGCTCGGTGCGGTGTTGGACGAACTCTTCGCGTAGAACGTATCTTGATTCAAAGTGTTCTTACCGAGGAAGAAGGAGCATTGAACCATCAAATTCTGCTGTCAACTTTGCAGCTCGAACACCATATTGCGGAGGTCCTATCTTCTCGCGACATAGCCTGCCTCAAGAGACCTAACGGACGTTGTTTTGTTCTCAGTCCACTGGCATTTTGGCACCATGATAAGCAAACATTGGTTTCTGACCCAAACGTATTGGATACTTTGAGCCATTCCAGGAATGTCTCTGTGGCTGGAATCCCCATCACTCCCCATATGGTTCTAGCGGGACGAGAGTCGAACGAACATATATCGGCCAAGTTTGGTTACGCCATGTTTTTGGCGCTCACGTATTTCTTCCCCGAGACAGATTGCTTAGGCAAATCTGATCACGATGCTTGGCTCCAATTAGTAAAAGACGCTGTTACCGGGCGAGTGGATCTAAACACACAAATACAGGAACCGACGCTGCTTGCTCTCGAGGTGAGCTCGTTACTTACTTCTGTTAATTTTAGGTCTCACAAGTCATGTCAGTATGATACAACTTTATCGACAAACAAGTCCTTCTCCGCCATTTCGACATTCCTATACCTCGCATACATGGGTTTTTTCGCTTATGTTACGTGGTCTATGAGACGCATGGATGCAGTGCACTCGCGCATCGGTTTGACGTTCACTGCTCTCGTGGAGATCGCAGTCAGTACTGTCACCAGTCTAAGTGTTTGTGCTCTTGTTGGCTTCAAAGTCACCATGGTCCCATGGTACGACACCTGACCGGAATTTTCGACACATTTTTAACACCTATTTTGAAGGGAGTTACTGCCAGTTGTAATCGTTTTTGTGGGAGCTGAAAATATGTTCAACCTGGTATGTAGAGCCAGTTTCCCTCTGAGCGTCCTGTTGACAGTCTGTTCAAAGGTGGATGCAGTGGGCAAAACTTCTGTCGCCCTTCCTGTCAAGCAGCGAATCGCTGAAGGACTAAAGCGTGCTGGGACCTCTAATACACTCAAAGTCGTGTCCTACAACGCCATATTGGGAATAATAGCTGTTCTCAGTGTTGGTGCTATTCGCCAATTCTGCGCCTTCGCCATTGTGGTACTGGTTGCGCACTGGTTCTTGGCGCACACATTCTTTATGGCTGTTTTGTCGATTGATATTCAACGTCTCGAGGTATGTTTTTGTCAGCAAAAATCTGCTCACAGGATTGACCAAAGGACGCCGCATCCTAGCTTCACGAGCTACTGCGGCAGAACGCAAGCTTGACCCCGAGCATCCCGAATGTACCGCCTGACCTTCCTCGGACCAAGCGTCTCTCCACATTGTGCAAATTGATTAATGTAACTCAGAATATTCTCAGGAGCCGCGCCAACAAGAACATCAGCTTGTTTCTGGTAAGTTTACGTAAACTTTGTTGTTCCTACATCATTCACCAAGCTACATCTCCAGCTTTTGGCAATAACTGCCACGCTCTATTACACCACTTACTCGACTTCCAATCGGATCAACGATGACGTAGACACGCATCTTTCCCTCGGAGCCCTTGGGCGCAGGATTAACGCAACTGGTTCAGAGCACTCTCCTGCATGGCAGATCTGGAAAACTTTAAACCCGATGGGAGATCCTCTCTTACATCTTCGTGTTGAAATGCCAATGATTCTCGCATTTCGACCGGACATTGGTAATGATCAGCCAACGGACCACAAAGTTCACCGCCTACGTCTCTCCATGCGAACGTTGAGACTGGTCTTCTGGCTTGTACGGATCGTCGTCTTCCCAATAGCTGCGACTACAGGTACTCTTTACGGACTTCTTCTGTACCTCTTAAAGAACGCCGAGCTGTTGGAAGCACAACGGAATCGTGGTGAATCTGACTCTCTTGACGTTGAGGGAGGGACGACCTTGGAGGGACGAATCTCATTCTCGACGCTACCTCGTGCTTTCGCCAGTGATGTCGAACTCGTCGCAGCGAGCAAAGACGGCCAAGTCGTGGCGTCCGTGAGTCTCCAAAATGAACTCATAATTGGGCACGTGGACAAGCAATCACACGTATCTATTGACCATACAAATTTCATGTTACGCGCCCCCAGCACGTCCACTGCCCAATGTGCTCTGACATCCATTGCACTTGATGACAAGGGACAGTTCTGTGCACTAGGAACTGGAGATGGTATAATCGCCGTTTGGGCAGTTAATCCTGATTCTGCCCAACTCTTGCCTCATCTCACATTGGATGATTTTTCATCTCGCGTTGTGGAACTCCAATTTCTAAACCGGATTTCACCAACACACGTTCACCCGTCTGCACCTCTCTTGGAGCCGAGCTTGCCCTCTACATCTGGTGTCTGCCTTGCTGCAGTCTACGACAACGGGCTGGCTGTCAAGTGGACTCTCGGCGCAACCCCGGATATGACTTATTTCACCTCATCTCGTCCGCGTGCGGTGACTAAATCAATGCTCCTGCGACCTCATGATGACGAACAACTATTGGTTGTGCATGTCATGGAAGATGGAACACTGGAACTTACGGAGATCCAAACCTCCGATTCCTTTCCCGTGCTTGGTAGTTGCATTCAGGCAGGGCGCCCTTCGGATGTGGTGTCCAAGGTCCATGCTTGTCGGACAAAGTTAGGTGGCAACTCACGCCTTATTATTGGTGCTGCCACCGAGGCGGGAGTTGTCTCTGTTTGGGACGCTGTTACCAACGAATGTATCGTCATGCTGGACGAGAAACACGGAGACGTCACTAACTTACGGATATCCTCTGTCGCGTGCGAGAGGTGCCATTATTGCGGAGACCTTCCTCTCGAAAGTTTTTGCATCTCATTTTCAGTTTCCCATATCATCATCATTTACAAAGCGTGCATTTCTGTGCAAACCAGACGATGCTCGTGTCTTCGCAGTCAATTTCCTGCTCGGGACATTATCCTCGGCCGTCATTCCCGCAGCAGTAGTATGTCCTCGTCAGTCAATTCTTCGCCTTCTCTTAGCCGGGCCAGATTACCCTCTATTCCTCCGCTATTCGAAAATTCGCTATTTCCTGTTTCGGGACACGGCGTTCGTTCGAGGAGGGCCACAGAGAAGGACTCTATGCGCCGAAGTTCAGACGCTTTCTCCATCCCATTTCCCACGGATGACACTGAAAACGCGGCGGAGCCGGATAGCTCTTCTGTGGCACACCCAACTGCTTCTCGTACATCCATCTGGAAGAGTGTCATCCTCATGCGGGCCGCAGACATCCCTTGCGAAAGGGGCAGCTGGGATGTATCAAACAGTTTGGTCATGGGTGTACGTCGCAAACCTCGGTTAGCTGCAATGGGGAATGGTGGACGAATGATCCAGACGACTTTGGTACCCTCACAGGGGTTGACCACTGCTACTTTGGAGCGATGGGAGCTATGGACTTTCGACCCGTCCGTTTCGTGTCTGCAAAATTCGACCTTGGTCTCTTTGATAGACAATGACCAGGCTTCTTCAGCCCATGGGTCCAGAGAAACTGTCCCTCGTCTACCCTTCACTCGGGTTTCGCCTCTTATAATCAGTCGCTGTTTTGGTCTGGCGGGTTTTGGAAATACAGTCGGATTATTCAAATTCTCTACCACATAATTTTTTTTCTTTTGCACACGCACTGTATCAATCGTCGCACGTCTGTAGAAGTATCATATCTGGACTCGGTATCACAGGTGTCATGCACATATATTTTCTAGTCCTTGGCCATTGTTACTTGGAAAGGAAGTCGACTCCGAAACTTGAAACTGCCGTCGAAATGAAGCTGACTCTACTGAATCTCACTGGAGTTAGCCTCGCTGTCAATTACGGTGGAATTCCCAGTATCGAGGAGCAAGATCGTGTTGTTCTCTTGCCATTTCTGTCGACCACTACCAATTTACCTCACGGCCCGACTCAGAGCCTCAGACTGACCCTTATTCCTTTAGATACCGATGTGAATGACAAGAGTTGGTCAATACGTGTCAATGCACGTCCTATTGGCGTCAGGAAAGGTCCTTCGTGGCATTGTATTCGTGTACCAGATCATTTTCCTTGGCAGATATACTGCCATCAGGTAAGTGTGAATGCCTCTAGTACGACTACCTCCCCAAGACGACCTTCCAAACAGATATCTCGGAAGCGTCAGAAATTATTTATATTTCCTCACCGGGATCTGTCCAGTTTCCTGTCGGAGGTTCCTGACTCGGTCCCATTATCTTCTCTCTTGTTACCTGGTAGGCTCATGAAATAATAATACGTCTACTCTCAATTAACTTACTATCACAAGGCACACACGATACGTACGTCTCTTCGTGTTCAGGGCGACCGATTTTCACAACGCCCATAGCATGGCATTCTACGGTTGGCCGATTTCCCAATGCCAATATCTCACAACCCCTCTGGCAGCCCAACTGCGATCCGGCATCCGAGTTTTGGACATTCGTCTCGGGGTTGTTAATTCTCGCCTAATAGCGTACCACGGCAGTTACCCTCAACGAACGCCGTTTCAAGAAATTCTAGCTACCATTCACGCTTTCCTCACCAGCCCATACTCATGTCGGGAAACAATCGTCATGTCTCTTAAACAAGAGGACTTCCCGAATACATCTGACTTTGATTTCTCGATGCTGGTCCACGACGAGATATTTTCCGGTCCGGGTGGGAGGGATATGTGGTTTCTAGAGAACAGGGTCCCAAATTTGGGTGATGTTAGAGGCAAGATGATCATGTTTAGCCGGTTTGGGAGCGGTGACGGCTGGGAAAATGGTCTTGAAGGTCTTGGGATCCATCCGACTAATTGGCCCGACAGCGCAAGGACAGGATTTACTTGGAACTGTAAGAACACACTTGTTCGCACA
>QLPF01014087.1:0-20256 GCA_003314045.1 Hygrophorus pudorinus | reverse complement strand
CACAATGTTTTGGTTTTTTCAACAATATCAGTCCTGATTATAACAAGTATGCTGGGTAAGCAATTTGTTCACGTCTCAGGCTGGCCTTATTATTTATATCAATTTTTTTGTTGTAGACTTTGGTGTCGTCAACGATACATTTCTTCTTTGGAAGGTTGATTTACCTGCTGGCAAAGTATCCTCCCATGCCATACCCACACTTGCTCACATCGTCTGCAGGCCAGAATGTCAGTTTCACCTACGTGCAAACCAAAAATCCCACACTCTTGTTTTCATCAGGTGTGTATAGGTTCCAACAATATCTGGAATGAACCCGTTTGATGCTTAGGCATTCGCGGTAATTACGGGAAGTGACGCTTCGTCAATGAACAGCTCTTCTTCCCACCTTGAGTGGCCCAAGCTCCGCCTTGGCTTCGAGCGGATTCAGTCCCAGCTCAACTACTACTCATAATCTCACCTCCAGTAATAGCTCCAGTTCGACACCCACCCACAGTTCACCATGTCCGATCGGGGCCATAGTCGACATAGTCGGCAGCGTCGGAGGAGGATGTGTGCGAGCACTTGGCAGAGGAATGAGTCTGACACACGAACAAAGGAAAGGGAAATTATGCTGAGTGTGTTGTGCTGAGTGTGTGTTGTGCAAGTTATCGTTCAGAATGTTCAGGTTGAACTAAATAAAGAACATCTAACAACATTATTTCGTTTACGTTCACTTTTTATCCAATCTCTTGATCTGCTTGATCCGCTTCATGTGATTTTTGACTGGGATTGAAATATGGAGAGGGTTACTAAAACGTCAACGCGTCAGCCGCTGCTGGTGGCCGCATGGCACCAAGTGAGCAAAAACATTCTGTGGAGCAATTCAAGTTGTACGGATCTATGTTTCCGCTACTTCTGTCCGCAGTGGGTAACCCTTGTATGTTCGGACAGAAGATCCATCGCGTTCTGGCGGAGTGTGCGTGACGGGACTGTTGGTGAGCCGCGTTCCGTATAGATAACGATCATGATCTTCAAATCACTGTGAGTCAACCAAAGCCGCGGCCACTTCAGCTAATTCTTTCAAACTCAAGATATCGACGGGGTAGTGCAGGGAACTCCTGCGGCTGAAACGATGCCACCTCCCATTCATTCTCGCCAAAAACGCGTGCTTGCAGCCCGCTTGCATGTCAACACAGGAAGAGAGGAAGACTGAGAGGGGCCGTTGCTCCCTGATGCTAACAGTCTTGAAAGTATAAAAGATGGAATCCATAACCCCGGACTCTTCAGTCGAAAAAACACTCTCACTCCCACTCTTTCTCTAGTCTTCGGTGCTGGCCATCTTGACTCTCCAATTTTTAACAACTTGAACAATATTAACTCTTGCGATCATGATTGTACATCCCTTCAAACTTGCTGCCGTCCTTGGCAGTATCGTTTTTTGTTTTGCTTCCGTTGTGGTAGCCGCTCCGATTCCCGGGTATGATCTTGTCCGAGTGTGTCAGTTTGCACCACTGAGACATGAATTCATTCTACTAGTAGGAACCTCAATCTTGACGAGAGAACAGAATTCGAGCTGCTGCATCGCCGCTGTTGGGGCAAAAAAAAAAAAGTAGACGCTGTCACAGCATCACCACCTTCACCACCATCACCACCACCACCACCACCACCACAAGATCCAGGAACAGCACCACCAGTACCATATTCACCATTGTTATAGTCGTGGCGGTTTTTGGAGCAGTAGATCATTTACGAAACGGTGTGCATACGCTACGATTGACTGGGTCATACAAAATTTTCAAATTCTTTGGCCCGGTCTTGCCATTGTATTCGACTGAGGAAATGCACATATCTGTATCAGATTTTGCGGAAACTTTTCCAGCTGAGCAAAGCCCTACCGTGACAGTAATACAGCGCGATTTAGTTATTGGTCTGGACAACTCTGGACTTTTTTTTTCCAAGGTCTCCAGGGCCCGGGCGATGTCTGCGACTTTACCTTCGGGTTCTGTGTCTTCAGCAGCTTCAGGCCTACCGAACTTTCATTTTCGTAAGCGTTTCTGCGCAACAGACCTCAAGGACGCTTATCTCCTCGTCATCTTCCACACAGCAGGCCATGCCACACTTGGAATCCTTCAAGATTCTGCCACTGCAGAACATGACATGCAACGCGATTCCTAGGCCTCTTAAACACTGCTCTCGAATCACACTAACAATTCGATGGGCTTTTACGTATACCTCGCAGCAAAGCGTTTTAACTGGGATCATGTTAGGGTTACCAAAAGCGCTTAAAGGATGGGGCCGGCTGTGCTATCAATCGTCGGTTGATCTGGCGATCGGCATATCTCCTAAAATTTTCGCAAGATCAAATCAGTAGTTTTCCCGGGCCAGATGCATACTAGCGACGGTGAGTATAAGTAGGCTACCTGCCCATGTGGTGCTCTCACATAATGGCACCACAGTTTCTGACCAACTTAATCCCTCGCCGTGAGCAGCAGGTCCGTCAGAAACCCCTGCTCACGGTTTTGGCCACCATAACGTGGATGCAATGGCTGCAGTTTTTCTCTGGGTAACTGAAGCTTTCGACATACGTCACGGCCACCCGACGTAGTCAACTTACCTACATTTGTAGATGGTTGGCCTGGACAGTGGACGCTATTGACTTTTTCTCCGTGTCCCTCAGTGTCACAGCGCTCGGAGCGCAGTTCGGTCGTAGCACTCATGACATTGTGCGTACGCCCATCAATCTTCAGAAGTTCACCTTCATCTAGTGTCATCGCTACAGACTACCGCCATCACCCTTACTCTTCTTTTCCGTTCGGTTGGAGCTGTACGTTAAACCGCGATGATCTCGTAGGTTTATTTGACATCGGCGTAATAGGTGCTGTTCGGAGTCTTCTCCGACCGATTTGGGCGGAAATGGCCTCTGGTCTTCAACTTAATCCTCGTAGCTATTTTAGAACTCGGGGCCGGTTTTGTTCAAACCTACCGTCAATTCCTCGCTGTGCGCTCACTTTTTGGTATTGGCATGGGTGGCATCTGGGGTATGGCAGCCTCCACAGCATTAGAAAATCTTCCAGCCGAGGCTCGTGGTCTGGCAAGCGGCGTCCTCCAGCAAGGATATGCCGTCGGTTACCTACTCGCAGCCGTGATCAACCTAAAGCTTGTGCCGGAAACAAGTCCCGGCTGGAGAACTTTGTTCTGGACGGGATCCGGAATTTCTCTCTTTGCAGCGGCTCTAAGGGCAACTCTCCCTGAAAGTGAAGTTTTCATGAGGGCCAAGATGGCTCAGGCGGCAAGGAGCACATCTTCGCAAGAGAAGACCAAGATTTTCTTCAAGGAAGTTAAAGAGATGCTTAGGATGCACTGGCTACTGTGCATCTACGCCGTTTTGCTGATGACGGGTAAGTCATTTAGACCATACTATTGAAGTGTATACCTCATACCGTTTTATTCGTCGTAGGCTTCAACTTTTTATCACACGGATCTCAGGTACGTGCTATTCTAGCCGCTTTGGCGGGCGGGAATATGCTGACCGTTATGCAGGATTTATATCCTACATATCTCACTACGTCTAAAAACTTTTCTTCACACAATGCCACGGTTGCGACGATTATTGGAAATTGCGTGAGTCTCGTTCCCTTTCATCCAAGCCTGAAGGGTGCTGATATCGATAAACTAGGGTGCTGTTGCGTACGTGCTTTTAGACATCCCGAAGATCACACGGAATTGACCCGCTTAACAGGGGTGGAGTTGTCGCGGGCTACGTCAGTCAATACATCGGTCGCCGTCTCACAATCGTGTATGTGATTCGTCTTCGTCTTCGTGGTCTTCGATTGCTGACTGATTGCATCATGATAACCAGGATTTTTGTTTGCCTAATCGGAGGTCGGTTATATCTTGTTGATGTTTTCCTTCCTAATTGTGTATGCTAGCCTTCATCCCGCTCTGGATTCTCCCATCATCATTCAGTGGCCTAGCGGCTGGAGCCTTTTGTCTCCAGTTCGGTGTCCAAGGTGCTTGGGGAGTCGTAAGTACCTGTACCGGTCTTTGGCATCCTTATCCTAATTCGCGTCTGTGCGGTAGATTCCTATCCAGTTGGCGGAAATGTCGCCACCGGCCTTCCGTGCAACGTTCCCTGGTGTCGCTTATCAAATGGGCAACGTGTGTATATCAGCCTGAGTGCGTTTACTGGGAGTCCGTATTTATGGGACTTACGCGACAGATGGTCTCATCCGCGTCAGCACAAATTGAAGCCAGTCAGTCGCACGTATCATTGTAGTTGTATTATGTCGAGATGTTTTCCATTATAGCTGGTGGAGCACATTTGAAGACCACTATCATCAAGAACGGCGTGCCGACAGTGGTCGAGGACTACGCCACTGTACGTGAACCCTACATGTATTTCCTCGAGCAGCTACTGATGCGGTTAGGAAACCATAGGTACAAGGTATCCTCATGGGCGTCGTCTCTGCCTTTGTTCTCGTAGTTACTATTATCGGACCCGAGTATGTTTCTCTACCACCCGTTCCGCTGAGTTCTATCTGATTCCATCATGTTTTCGCCAGGAACCACGGATCACACTTCGAGCAGCATAAGGCCGCATTCGAAGGGGGTGCCGCTCGGCCTGACGCGATGATCGAGGATGGAAACAATGCGGACGATCCACTCAAGTCGCCGCAGATCGACGAGAAAGGGGAGGTGGAGTATCATAAGGGGGCAGCCTAAGTGATTCAGATTCCTTGCAAAGCGGATTACTGTTAATTTATGACACGCTGACAATTTCACAACCAATACAGGGCTGCGGAATATCTCAGTTGACACATTGTAATTCAGTGGTATCGAGATGAATACTGTAGTCTTGCAACTCCAATTTGCATGTTGTATCACACTAGTACTAAATGTGACGTGTACTTATGACCACTGGTAGCAGCCTAGGCAGTAGTAGCGTAGTCTAGATAAGTCATGAGAATCACGTCTCATCGGCAGTTACCCTTCGTCAAGGACCCGGTTCCTGCACGACCACAATCCATCCCCTATGGCTACCCCTTACTTTTTCGTCCGAAACACCCAAAGCAGGGGGTCTTGACATGCTTGACAGGCGGGGTCTTGACATGCTCGATAGGCGGGGTATTGACATGCTCGACAGGCGGGGTCTCCTCCGGCTGGTCACGATAAGCCTGGTAAGCGATCACAGAATCACGGAGGGCTGCCGAATGACGTACAATACCTGCTTTGACCCGCGCACGAAGTCGCGCTTCGTGAATAGCTGCATTTCGCGTAGGGTTATTTGTTAGGAACTTTTCCACAGGTGGCTCGCTCTGACTCGTGCTGGCATGGATGACAGAAACCGGGGGGGGGTCCACAGCGTATACATCAGGCCGACGGAGTTTGAAATCGACTGCATCTAATTCACCCTGCAGCCTGCGACGACGTTCCGCTGGCGTCTCGCCTGGTGCTTCTGTTATTTCATTCGGTTCACTACGAGCGAACAGCTCCTTTCGTGCTTCAAGCACGTTGGGTGTCCTTGGAGATGTGTTAGCACGCCGTAGAGTGCAGCCACAACTTGAAGAAACTCATACCACACAATTGGCGCAGCCAGCGTGGAGGCGACACTGAGCGAGATAGCGGCGAAGATGACTGTGCCAATACGGACCATTGTGAGAGTTGTAATTGATGAGAGTGAATAAGTTGTAGTAAGGCGTATGGGTTCTACGGTTGCCAGCACCGAAGAGTACGTCGCAAATTGAAGTTCAAGGGAGCTCAGCTGAAAAAACAAAATCAGGTTCAACATCCTTTTATATGTTTAGAATGGTGGTTGCCATTCAAGCTGTATCGTGATTATCTGATCTTCGAGGGGATCCTATTAGTACCCTCGAATCTGCCCGGGCCGGCAGAAATGGCGGTTTATTGACAGAGGTTGCAGGTGAAGGGATTGCAAGGGCCCAGGGCCCGGCCCGGGTGAATTTCGGCATAGCGTGGAATTGTTGGTAGAAAACTGGCTTGGCATGAATCCAAAAGTTTACGACGAACTTTATGTCGTCCCACCTATACTCACTGCGATTGCATGGCAATTGCCGCGGAGGTTACTATTTCACGCCATTGACGACTAAAAGTTTCGTCTTTCGCCGGCCTAGTCTTGTTCCCAGGGCAGCAGGCGCGAGACGGTTTGAGCAGTGTTTGAAGTCGGAGGCAGTAGCTGGGCTCGAGTCACGCGTGACATCAAACATACATCCGAGTCCGTTTCGCTCAGGTTTTTTGCCTCCACTTGAATCTCGGCCGGCACTCTCCCTCAGCTGGAATCGAGATTAGACACTCAAGTTCGCCCAATTTTTTTTTTTCACACTGGATATCACCGCCACGCCCATATACTCCTCAATGGCAACCGATCTCGGCTAAAACAGAGTGCGCTAACAACTACCTTGAATGTCGTTTTATTCTAAGGCTGATTGATATACGGCTGTCCAAGAATGAGCACATTTGTGCCACTACTATCATAAGACAACCGAGCCTTCCGCCAACGGTCCTCCGCCGATGCCGGCCATGTAGGCTATACAGCAGACCATGGTAGGATATCTCAAACTTTCGGAAAATGATCCCGCCGTACCGCACACGATGTCGGGAGTTACTAAAGAAGGCCGTCTCTTTTTTTTTTGATTGTTTCCAGTCATGCATTTTATGCATTATGAGCGTATGTCACACTACTTGCGCGCGAGGGAGTATATCGTTCAGCCGTTTCCTTTCACATGGACACGATGATTAGCACTTGTTGCTGAGGTTGCCGTTTGATATTCCCGGATTTCAATGACGATAACTTACCGACATATGTGGGCTGATCTTCCAGTGACCAGGGACTCTGGATATTATTTACTTTCCAAGTCCACATTGTTACTAGTAACTGTATGCACGTCCAGGTGCTCTCGCCTTGACCTGCAGGCACTCATTGCAGTGGCAGTTTCATCTAAACTTCCCTTCGTCAAGGACCCAACCACAATCCATCCCCGCCGGAATGGCTACCCCTAGCTTAGCTTTTTCGTCCGAAGCACCCAAAGCAGGAGGTCTTGCCGTGACGCGGGGAAGCCTGGGCCCTCTGAGCATCCTGCTGCTGATCACGATAGGCCTAGTAAGCGATCACAGAATCACGGAGGGCTGCCGAACGACGTACTGCTTTGAGCTGCTGTTCCGCCGCAATATGAATTCGCATCTCGCGAAGACCTGTGTTTCGCTCAAGGTTATCTGTTAAAGCCTTTCCAGAGGTGGCTCACTGACTCATGACATAAGACCCGGACTCCACAGCCTCTTGACCAGCACGATCGGGTTTGTGATCGACCGTAGCTACAGGTAAGTCTTCCTCAACCCTGCGACGACGTTTCACCTCAGGCGGAGTACTCGTACCTTCTGCAGGAGCCTGAGTGTCTGATACTTCCATTATTTCACTCAGTCCGCTACGAGCGAACAGCTCTTTTCGTGTTTCAAGCACGTTCGGTGTCCTTGGAGATGTGTTAGCACGCCATAAAATGCAGCCACACCTTGAAGAAATTCGTACCACAAAATTGGCGCAGCCAGCGTGGAGGCGACACTGAGCGAGATAGCGGCGAAGATGACCGTGTAAATACGGACCATTGTGAGAATTGTAATTGATGAGAGTGAATAAGTTGTAGTAAGGCGTATGGGTTCTACGGTTGCCAGCACCGAATAGTACGTCGCAAATTGAAGTTCAAGGGAGCTCAGCTAAAGAAACAAAATCAAGTTCAACATCTTTTTGTATGTTTAGAATGGGGCAGTTGGCACGGGTTGCCATTGTATCGTGATGGTCTGATCTTCGAGGACTCGGACCTCGAATCTGCTGGCAGAAATGGCGGTTTATTTGCGAGGTTTTACAGTGAAGGAATTGCAAGGGGGTGAATTTCGGCATAGCGTGCATGCATCCGAAAATTTACGTCGTCCCGCCTATACTGTACTTGTATTCCATAGGCACGGCAATTGCCGGACGGAGGTAAGATATCACCGCAGATTCCTCAATGGCAACCGATCTCAGCTACCACAGAGTGCGCAACA
Source organism: Hygrophorus pudorinus (assembly GCA_003314045.1). Lineage (NCBI taxonomy): Eukaryota > Fungi > Basidiomycota > Agaricomycetes > Agaricales > Hygrophoraceae > Hygrophorus > Hygrophorus pudorinus. The sequence continues at coordinate 12,225 of QLPF01014087.1, read as the reverse complement.
ACTACCTTGAACATCCGGAATTGTGTGTCATGTCGTATTCTAAGGCTGATTGATATATATTCATAGCTGTCCAAGAATGAGCACATTTGTGCCACTACTATCATAAGCCTTCCGTCAACGGTCCTCCGCCGATGGCGGCCATGTAGGCTATACAGCAGGAACATGGTAGGAGCATCTCAAACTTTTGGATGCGAACAAAATGATCCCGCCGTGATGTCGGGAGTCGGCCATCTCATATTTCAGCATCGGGTGGTCCCATTGTTCTTTCCGGGGCACAGGAAGATTTTGGCCCCACGCCTCAAGATTATTTCAACGCATGCGTGGTGGAGGCGTCCGATTGAAGCATTTGATACTGCGGAGCTTGTGTATTAGAGTCGACATGGGCGCCAGGATGACTTCATGATGCGCATATGTACTCTGAAGTGAGGGTGATACGCGTTCTAGACCATGCATATGTACATGTTCAAATTGGGCGCTAAGTATCAGGCTGTGCCAGCGGGATAAAGTATTCAGGATCAGAACTTAAACTTCGATGGCTTTCGCCTATTCTACGGGGATTGACGCACACGACAGCGTTTTCAACGATGTGCATACTGGGGGTGTCCAAATCAATGTCACCAACAACACAAGTGCTCGCCAGCAGGCAGTATTTGCGCGATTTGACAGTCATGACCGACAGCCATGCCTCGAGGGTACGAGGAAGGAGATACTTGATGGCGTAACTTCCTGGATCGAGGATCAAGGTCAGTGATCAGCCGCTTGTCTTCACTGTGTATACTAGTATCTTGAATCCTACACAGGCTCGAAGACTTCCCATCGGATTTACTGGATAAATGGCTTGGCTGGAACAGGCAAGACCACCCTGGCGTATACTGTAGCTAAAAGATACTCGGGCATTCTCGGTGCCAGCTTCTTTTGCTCCCGAGATGATGCCGACTCCAGCAATCCAAAGTTCATATTCACTACCATCGCTGATCAGCTGGGACAATTTTATGCACCTTTCCAGCAACAAGTCGCTCGCGCATACAACGCGGACGTTGCCTTGAAATACTCTAGCATATCAAGCCAGCTCGAGGGGCTCCTGGTGAATCCTCTTCGTATCGTTCGGGCTAACTTCCCTCCCTGCATCGTCATATTGGACGCACTCGATGAATGCAAAGATGACAACACCACCTCTATCATATTGTCGGCACTATCTCGGCACATCGACCACCTTTCTCCACTCAAATTTCTCATTACAAGCCGCCCAGAACAAACGATATCCAGGGGATTTCGATTACCGGGACTACGGTCGGCAACTCAATGTCTCAACCTCCACGATGTCGAACTAGATGTAGTCGAACATGATATCGAAAAGTACTTGACGACCCGCTTCAGTGAGATCAAGGAAGAATGGGATCTTGATAGCAGGTGGCCCACTATACAAGATATACGGGCTCTCGCGAGCTTATCGTCTGGTTTATTCATATTTGCAGCAACCGCTGTAAAGTTCGTCGAGGATCCGAATTACAGCGACCCAACAGGGCAACTCGCACGCCTTCTGAAGACAACAGTCCTCGAGCGTTCATCACCCCATCGTCGTTTGGATCGGTTATATACGCAAGTTTTAACCGACGCCTTTCCCGATATCTCGCCGTATCTCTCGACACGGCTCACTACAATCTTGGGCACCATCTCCCTCCTTCAATACCCCCTCCTTGCTGTCGATATAGAACATTTACTCAATTTGGAGCCTGGCGCTGTTCGGAACACCACTATGCACCTTGGCTCGGTCCTCATAGTACCGAAAGATAGCCATCAGTTGATTCGCTTGATTCATCCATCGTTTTTCGATTTCCTTAGCAACCCAACCCGATGTCCGAATCCACTCTTCGCTGTGGATCCACAGACGCTGCATGCGCTCCTTGCGGTTGCCTGCCTCGACGCCATGAAAATACTCAAACGAGACATTTGCGACATTGGAGATTCATCTAAATTGGACAGTGAGGTCAACGATCTATCCGAACGGATTGCCAGATGTGTTCCCCCCTATCTCCAGTATGCTTGTCGTAGCTGGGCATACCACCTCTCGCACTGTCGCACTTCTGATATGCCGTTGAACGAATTGAGGGCGTTCTGCTACAAGTTTCTGCTACAGTGGGTGGAGGTTTGCAGTCTTCTGGGAGGGCTACGTGCTGCACTCGTTGACCTGAACTCGGTATGTCAGGTAGTGTCGGTAGGTACCTTTCATCAGCTTGATATCTTGAGACTCATCCATCTCGATATCTATAGAAAATCAGAAGTGACGGATCTGATGTTGTGGAGCTGCTGAGAGATTGCCAAAGATTTATACGAGAATTCTTCCCAGTCTTGTCTATTTCCTCGTCACACACTTACTACTCGGCACTACCGTTCACTCCGAGGGAGACCGCACTTTACAAGATGTACAGCCATGAGCTGAAGCAATCGGTGAAGGTTCATTGCGGCGTCGGGAAGCACTGGGACCCTTGTTTGCGTACAATCGAAGGGCACGATCACGCCGTTACGTCAGTCGCAGTTTCTCCAAACGGTGCTTATGTGCTGTCAGGATCTTACGACACTACTGTGCGACTCTGGGATTTTGTGACGGGCGCTCACCTCCAGCGTTTCCATGCCGTCACGTCTGTGCCTGTTCTTTCTGTCACATTTTCGCCCAGCGGTGATCACATAGCCGCGGGATTGACGAATAATAACATTCGGTTGTGGGATGTCGCGTCGGGTGAACACTTTTTAGATTTTACAGGCCATACCAAAAAAGTTTCTTCAGTTGAATTTTCACCTGACGGCGTCCATGTTGCCTCTGGGTCCTACGATGGCATGGTTCGAATATGGAACGCTGTTACAGGTGCGACTGTGGGAGTCATGGGGGGGCTCTGCGCTGGTATCACGTCTGTCGCGTACTCTCCCAGTGGTGCACATATCGTCTTTGGATGCAATGACAACACCGTCCGAATTCAAAGAGCTAATGATGTCCGTCTACGCACAGGCAGTGGACACTCCCGGGCTGTTTCCTGCGTCGCCTACTCTCCCGATGGTACCGAGATCTTCTCTGGATCCTACGACGGCACAATTCGGACATGGAGCTCAGCTGGTGTCCAACTGAAAAGGCTAGATGCAACAACCGGCCCCGCAGCTGGGGACTCTTCCGGAGGCATCTCTGGAACTTATGATGCGTGGGTGTCCGCGCGTCCAGGTGGGGACTTGAAATCTGCCAGCGCCGTTGCGTCCATTGCCTGCTCTCCCGATGGTACACGCATAGCCTCTGCGTTGGTCGGCGGCACGATTCAAGTGTGGGACACCACCGGCACTCAGTTGCAATCCCTAAACGGACACTGCAGCGCCGTCCTTGCTGTAACCTACACTCCTGATGGCACACAGATTGTCTCTGCATCTTACGATGGGACCGTTCGCATTTGGGATGCTATTAATATGTCTGACGCTCGGCCTGAGTACTCTGGTCTAGTGAAATCCATGGGCATGGTCGCAGTAAGTCCTACTCGCATTGCGACTGGATCCGATCATGTTCCTCACCCATCCAGACGGTGGGAAACATCGTATCTCAGCATTGCACTGTGGGATATCAGTGGAACGCATATATCAAAGTTGCAAGGTCCAACTGATCTCTGTGTTGCTCGCATATTATTTTCTAAAGCTGCTGCCTATCTCGCCGCAGTTTCCGACAGCGATACCATTGTATTGTTTTCGGGGCAACACGGACACTATTTGCGGACGATTGATGGAGACTACAAGTACGTCATCTCAATCCCTTTCTCTTTGGTGACGCTCACGCCGCCATTGTCTGTGACCTTAGTCACTCTGCTACGGTCAACTTCTCCGTTGACGAAGCTTACGTTGCTTCTGGGTATCCCGAACACACGATTCGGCTCTGGTCAGTGGCGACGGGGGAACAAGTAGCACGCTACCGCCACAGCATTGAAATGTTGCGTACGATCCGGTTCTCTGACGACCAAACGACCGTATTTGCCGGGTCGGTTTACATTTTGGAGCGAGCAGAGCCCTTCACACTCCCGCGAGAACTATGGCTGAAGAAAGCCACTACCGGCTTGCAGCAGTTTCAGACAAGCCAGATATCGGACGATGGGTGGCTTCATTTTTCTGGGAATCCCAGCCGGAGAGCCTGCTGGATACCTGCACGTTTACGACCGGATAACAGAGTCTGGAACGAGAATGGGTGCTTGTTTTCAGTGTCTCGCAGTCATGATGTTTTATGTATCACGGCGATTAGTATAGACGCGTAGATCACATGACCACGTACAAAGAACGCTTGAGCCTCTTTTCACAGGTATATAGGTCAGGCTTGGATGTCTCTTGTGGGTTCACAATGTCAGACTTGGACCACATCACGGACGACGACGTGGTCATGTTATCCTCCACCCCACAGCCTGCTGTAGATGTTATCAGATGGCAGGGGCCACAGTCCTCCTGTCCGGCGCTTAACGCTTTATTGACAGAGGCTGCGAGACCTGCGAAGAAACGTTGGTATTTTATCTTGATTTTGTCTAAAGTACTCAAGAGAACAGTTTTCGATCCTTAGCAGTGCCAAAGCGACACCACTGGGATTCTCCGGGGCCTTCAAGTTCCACCAGCGCTTCCAGATCCATTGGGTTAGGACCCGGCTCAAGAAATAGCCCCTCTACATCCATTAGGTCGAGGCCCGCACGTCCCGCTCGCGACTCCCCGGTACCGCCACCCGAGGAACCCGCCGTTCCAGTCATACCGTTCTTCAAAGGTAGTCCTGCAGATTTCTTCTCGTATCTGGAAGGTGTACGAGAAAAGGCTGACGAGAATACTCGGCGGAAGATCCTCACTCGGAAACAGGTGACGAAGGAGGGTACGTCCAGGGAGCCATTCAAAGCGTTGACGGAGGACAGACGTGCCCTTCACGAATCGCAAAATCCTGGTGGGAGGGTCGGGATGGGAAAACATAAGAGAAATGAACCCGTTGTGGCACATCGTAGTTTGCCGGATTTGTGCACTTCTGCGGTGCGTCTCGACAGGCAGTTTTCGATGTCGGCGGAAGTCGATACTGGCTTACGGACGCCAATGGATGTAGACATCTCTTCCCCCACTGTCCCTACCCCGTTATCCCAGATCCCGTCGGCACCACCTACTCGAACACACATGCCACCTCCGCCCGTCCCTGTCCCAAAACGCTCAAATCCATCTTTCGTCCAAGAGATGACGTCAAATAGACTCACAAAATCTCCTCCTCCGTCATATTCATCGCCTATGAAAGGTCATCCTATCCCCTCTTCTCAACCACAATCCCAACCACAGAGTCAACCACAGACGGTGCGGTCGTTCCTTCCGCCTCGGCCTTCTCAATCTTCTCGTCCCCCAGTTCTAGGCATGCGTCGTACAACGGCCTATTCCACGCTCAGCCGATCTCAATCGACGACGGCACTCCCCACCAAACAAAAACGATTCAAGCCACCCCTTTCCCGACCCCCGCCCCCCAGTCCCATATCTGTACCCTCATCTTCGACGATGCCTGGGATCCGCAAGGAAAAAGAACACGCTCAGTTGAACGTCACCCGGCCAAATCCCGATTCGACGCCGTCACCTGCAGACGTGCATAGCCATCAAGCTCATCAAGCTGGTGCGTGTCAAGTGGATGAGGCAGACAAAACTCCATCCTCACCAGCTGCTGAAGCTGACTCTTCGTATGGAGACATATCATTCGATATGGATGCGCTGGAGGAGACAATGAAGTTGTATGATTGATCCGCAGGCGGTATATTTTTTGGTTGGGTATTTAGGAATGTTCATATGTATCCTCTTAATGTTTTTTTTTGCTGAATTCGAACGAGACTGTTATCAGCTATCCATGTGATCATCCGTCAATTTACGTCTTCTTTCGTTCTCTCGTCTCAGGTTTTCCAGCATCCGATCCAACCTTGGCTTATCTTCCACACTCCCAATCTCCGCCTTCCAAGCCTCGGGGTCTTTTAATTTGAACCCCAACTGTCTCTTGATCTGTGCAACATAGCCTACCTCACTGATGCTCCTCACGACCTTGTCCATCCGTTTCTCCTCCTTGGTCAGCTTCCTGAGAACATGTGCCGGTGGCCCTTTATTCCGTCGTTCGATCGTCCGGGGAAGGATCTCGCCCCGACGTTCACGCTCAAGCTCTCTTGTCTTATTGGCAATTTTCTCGCGCCGGGCTTCTTTGATCGCTTTGAGGAGGTTAGGCGGGTACGGCGAGCTTTGTCGTTCCGCATCGAGGTTGAATGTTGCACGAAGAGTTCTCTGGACGGCCAAGATGGGCTTTTCTGTGTGCCTAATCCATCAGGAACCGTAACGAAATCAATCAACAGATGTGCACAAAAACCGACCCCATGCAGCAAAATCCTCATAGATCATCGCAAAGCCTTCCTCCGACTTGCTCGCCAAGGCCTCTTCGAACTCCCGTTCTCGCCGTAAGTCATCCCGCCAGTCGTTCAGCAACGCATTCTTCTCCATGCGCCGTTCTCGCGCAACACGCCGCTTGTGTATCATCATTGACAAACCCACCGGTTGGCGTCTCATGCGGGGTAACGGACGGTTGTAGAGTGAAGGGCGAAGGTACGACCCTGTGAGGATGGGCCTGTTTCGTAGTTTTTCTTGCCATGCCTGACGGAGCACGGATGAACTGACCGAGAAATGGGGACACTTGTGGGGAGACATACAAATTCGTCGCGGAGCATTCTTTTCCATTGTTCCTTTTCGCGTTTTGCGCCGATTATGTTGTCGTATCTGTTGAGAACGGCCTGCAGTTTGGCATCGCCTTGTTTTGCTTTTGTAAAGATTTCGAGCCACTGCGAAATTTCGAGTTACTCGTGAATGTGCATCCAGTGTAGGGTAGACGGAGAGCGCACCTTGTGACCTTTGAGAAGATCTTGTCGAGTAGCTTTGGGACTGGTCGAGTACTGGTTACGTCGGAACAACATCTTGACTCTGAATCTAATCTTGACGCCCGTTCTGTTCAGTAATCTGGCGTTGCGAGAAGAAAATTAGACAAAGAGTAAGGACGTACGTTCTCGCCTGGCGCCGCTCTTAGCAGGCCTCTGTAGAGGCACCATAGCGTAGGGATACGGTGTGCGGCGAGTTGGTAGAAAGGAACGCGAGGACGGACACGTCGCAGAGGAGATATTAGATGCGCGAGGTGGGTACGGTAGGCTAGTGATTCAGCAGAGGGTAAGAGTTGTTCTTTCATAAGTAACTGACTGGCATGACCGTACTCGGCAACCGCAATGGACTACAGCACAAACTCGGAACACACATGGTTCCAAGCTAAATACAATATATCCAGGCCACCAGCTCACGCGTCCTCCTTCAACATTCAACACGACGAAGAATTTCCGGAGAACTTTGTACGAACAGCAAAATGGTAGGTCATCATTGCGCCAACGAACTTGAACTGACCTGGGATGCTGGTTCTTTCAGGTGTATGGACGGATCAACTGTACTTGCACAATGCGAGAATAGGACGTTCCAGCTCTTTGACCTGTAAGCTTCGGATTGCAAGACGAATTCGCAGCCTGAGACTGGCCGCTCCTAGACCTCCGGAACGTCTCGACGTGCAGAATCTAACAGGTGTGTACATCTCGAGTACCTTCTAGTTGATTTCCGGTTTGAGCTGTTCACATATGCTAGAGGGTGTGCCGGTCGCCCCAATCGAATCCTCCGGAATCATGAACCAACCTTCTTCCATCCTTGATTTCGTGTGGTACCCCAGTGCCACTCCCAAAGACCCTGCCTCTTTCTGCTTCGTGGCTTCCGTCCGCGAAAGTCCTGTCAAATTGCTAGATGCGACGGATGGCAGGGTGAGTTTGTCACGCTTTATTCTATTGGACCCTTGGTATTGAATTGGATCCTCAGCTCCGGGCTTCCTACAGGATTGTTGACCACCGTGAGCGCCAGATTGCTCCCCATAGTCTTGCATTCAATCTTCCCGCAGACAAGTACTCTCTTGTTTATGCCTGGTGTACTACTTCTGACGCTAGCTTTGATTAGACTGTACTGTGGCTTTGAGGATGCTATTGAGGTATTCGACGTACATCGGCCTGGAGAGGGCACGCGATTACCCACCACTCCTTCGAAGAAGAGCAAGGATGGCCTGAAAGGTATGTGTAGCTACTCTTTGCCTTACGGTTCTCGAGTGTCACAGCTTTCCCAATGCCATTCCCTGAAGGCATAATCTCAGCCTTGTCATTCTCTCCTGCGTACGACACGTACGCCGCTGGCAGCTTAACGCCGTCCTCGCCCAATATCGTGATTTTCAGCGAATCGGAGGGCGAGAAACCTGTTATGTTTGTGGGAACTGGCGAGCAGGGGGCTGTAATGCAGGTGTGTCCGACGTCTTCATCGTCTAGACTATGCCTGTATATTGGCCAATGTCTGACACTCTACAATACAAACAGCTCTATTTCAACCCAATGAAACCACATATTCTGTACTCATCCTTCCGACGGCACGATGGCATCTACGGCTGGGACTTACGTGGCGACGTCAGCACGCCATTAAAAGTATTTAGGCGCAACAGCAATAGAAATGAGGGTACGCTCGGCACGGAAGGCAGCGAAGATAGGAGTCCACCACTGGGCAAGCTCACGAATCAGAGGATGAGGTTCGATGTTAACTCGGGTGGGCAGTGGCTAGGCGTAGGGGACCAGGTTTCCTCTTCATCATCCCGTCATCATGGGAATCCAGCTGACTAGAATTCACAGAATGGGAACGTGTCGCTATTTGATTTGGAATTGGATGAGGCGGACGTAGAAGCTGTGTATGCACAGAATGTGGTCGAGGTCGAGCCTACACTTAAATATCACGCTCATGGCGGTGAGTCAACTGTCGTTCGAAGCACCCTCGTCCTTGGCTCATGCGGTCAAACGTACAAGATGCAATAGGCTCTGTTGCATTTCACCCTCTGCACTCTCTTCTCCTGTCCGTATCCGGGTCCAGACATTTTGAAGAATCTGACTTCATGGATTCTTCCAGTTCCGAGTCATCAGATGAGGATGAGGGAGTGAATGAGAGAAAAGTTGTGACTAGAAGCAGAATTGGCCCTCGCCCAGTGACTTTGGATGCCTCGGTTAAAACGTGGAGTTTCGAATGACTCGGAAGCAGTTACCTTACAAGCCTTCGTCACTTTTGCGGATGACCTCTGGCGTCACATACACTATGGAGATGTAGACGGGTGCAGACTCGAAATTGCTTCAAGTTTGCAGGTGGTCAAAGGAGGTATAGACTTGGTCTTAGTCTGTAATATTGCCGGTGTGTGATGAACCTACACCACTATGTATGAGCCTCCCAGAGCAGTCCACCAACCCTTGCCCAAAGCCGGTCCATCTCGTTACCACCCCCAACATACCAATTATGAAATAACCTCATGTTCGGAAACACATCAGCTAGAAAAGCAGCAACTCTGTCAGGATCTGTGACAGGTGAGTGGCAAACATCTAAAGAAACCAGACTTTCATTGCGGACTCCACTCTCTAGCATCAGGTTTGTGGGAAGAGACACATTGAATTGGAGCAACACTGACAACAATCTGTGACAGTGTTGAGCAAGGTACAGCAGGCCACCTTAGGCACCACTTCTGAGAGCTTGTTAAGCCCTATTAGGTAGGTTTTCTTGTAAGGGAACAATAGGCCTAAGGCCTGGCTTCGATGAGGCTTTTATCTAACAATAGCTTGATCAATCTTGGATCTTTTAATCTGAGCACTCTGCACTGTTCATGAGCATCCAGAGCACTGTGTAGTGTGTGACACTTCTGAGTCAGCATGTCTCTGAGTCAGAAGGCCACAGAAGGTGTGGAACTTCTTGTTTTCTCAGTGTTTGTTTGGCAACACCTGACTAACCAAACAACTACCACTGTCTCGTGTCCAAATGCAAGGCTGGCATTTTGTACCACCATCTTCAGCAGCCACCACCTGGACCACTGTTCTTGCCTATCTCGTGTCCAAACACAAGGCTGGCCATCGCTGTCTACTGCTGTCCTTACACACCACCACACCCTCACCCTGAATCTCACATCCCAAGACGAGGCATGCAGGCCACATTTGTTCGCCACAACAACTATGTCCACCTGTTCCCAAACAGCTTGGATACACAACCCAAGCAACTGCAAATAGACAATAGCACAGGTAGCGTGACCTGCACGGGTATTGGTCACAACCTGTGATGGGTACAGGTACGAGTAGCAAATTCCTGACCTGCTGAAAACCCAGACCCATGGCCAGACCTGGTGGGTATTGCTTGCTATTACCTAGTACAATCAACAGTATTTTTTTCTCAATTTTATCTATCCTGTACATAGCTCAAATTTTTTTTTGGTCCACACAAGTGTCATGACGTGACTTTTACCCTTATCTAGTTTCCTTTTGGAACATTCTTTCATCCTATTTCAGACATTTACGCAATTGCCACATAGACATTCCCACCAATTCTTTTATTATATTTTCTTTGATCACAAGGCACAACAACTGCATTCTGCTCTGGACTTGGCCTGCCACATAGGAACTCCACCAATCTATTTCCATCTGCAACCAATCAGGTTTTGTTCTAATCCCCATTTGGACTAATGATCACAAGGCACACCATTCCCAACTTGCTTCCAGATTCTGGACCCACAAACGATCGATCACACTTCTATCGATCGATCACACTTCTATCGATCGATCACACTTCTATCGATCGATCACACTTCTATCGATTGATCACACTTCTATCGATTGATCACACTTCTATCGATTGATCACCAGATAAACCTGACAGCCGCCAATTATTATTTCGGTCCATAGTCTTGCCCATAGCCTTTTGATCACAAGGCTATCCTGCTATCCCAGTCCACAAACATGCACCAACCTCATGCCCAATGATCACTTTTATTTAGTATATTCCTTTCTTCACATTTCCTTTCTCTCTTGTGCTATGCATGTCCTATTTACGTCCCAATGTAGTAATACACAGCCACCTGTACCATTTAGTATATATATTGAAATAAACGAGTAACAGACTTTCCAGTCTGTTATCTCAGGATTACCACCATATCTATGGGGCTTCCTTCTAAGATGGCTTTCTGGCAACCTCTCTCCTCTCTCTTCCCTCTTATCCTTCTCCTCTAACCTTTCGCTTCATCTTGACTGTGTTCATATTAGGATAGTAGTTTTTAAAAGAGTTCTTATGATATCATCTAGGTACCCTGCATTATATCTTTTCAGACCTTTTCAGATATCAGAAGTGGAAAAACTGAAAATATATCTTAAATTCCCAATCACATGTTGAGTGAAGTTACATGTTGAAGGTCAACATCTGATTAAACTCGTATCAGTAGCACATACCCTCAGTGAATGCAATGTGTTCATTTGCTGAGGTGAATACCCCATGTACTCTTTTTATTAGATTTAGCACAGGTAAACTGATGCCGCTGTAAGATGTAGATACTCAGCAATGAACGCATATGTGTTACGCTATATAATATTCACCTGTAAGATGTAGATACTACAGGTGACATAAGTAAATGAAGTAAGAAGATAGTTCGGATATCATACCTCAGCAATGAACGCGTATGCATTATGCTGAGGTATAGGTGTAACTACTGGTACATTTTATACTACGTGGGGTGAAGATATGAGCCTATGAGCAAAAGGGTAAATGTTTGTATACTAAAGATAAACTTGAAAAGGTTAAATATAAGCATAGTGGAGAGGATACAATGCTAAACGTAGCGTTGCAGGGAGATTGCTATTTGATCATGATCGCGATGGAGTCATCGCGATCCGGCTCGGAATATTCTTATTCCAACACTTTCACATTTGTTTTACTTACCACCTATACAGAAACTCTGTCTATTTAAGTGAATATATACATAGTAGTGTTCCCAAAGTTTAGTTTGGTCTGGTTTTGGCCTTTTTTTTGAAACCCCAAACCAAAATCTGGAGTTTGGTTCAGCCAAAGTTCAAACCAAACCTTGGAGTTTGGCTCCAAAGCAGTTTGGTTTGGGTTTCAAACCTGAACTCTTACCATATATGGTAATTGGTTTGGTTCCCAAGGGGTTTTTGGCTGAACCAAACTCAGAGTTCAGTTTGAGTTTGCCAAAATCCCAAACCAAACCCAAACTTTGGAGTTTGGTTTGGGTTTGAACTGAGTTTCAACAGTTTCAAACTGAACTTTGGGAACACTAATACATAGTGAACACAACAC
>QLPF01013819.1:0-18051 GCA_003314045.1 Hygrophorus pudorinus | reverse complement strand
ATATTTGGGTAAACCCTTGAGAAATTACTTTAAATCCGGGTTAAATCTTGACACAGCCGGTGTGTTGGACTGTCACACGGGTCAGGCTCTTAGTAACGTGTATATTGTCAATACAAGTATTGGTTATGGGTTTCATAAGTGAGATGACAAGTAATTAGTAATTCCCAGTATACTAGTACTGGGCGCAACCGTTTGTTCAGTACCACTGGAGTGCCAGCCAGTACTTGGCAGCAAAAAAAACCGCAAGGTTGACAATAGGGATAGGTACCGAAAGCGGCGAGGCCCTGGTATGGAACAATGCTCGACATGCACAAAACACGCTCTTTATTATTGACGGAGACTCCTCTTTTCTAGTCATATCTCTCTCTCACCCTCGCTATTATCCTTGATGTTATTTTCAGTCGCCAGGCTGCGACTTGCTACCTCAGTTCTCTTTCTCTTTGCATCTAACGTTGACGCCAAGGCAGAATCACTGTGTCGGTGTCTTACGGCTTCTTTAAAAAAAATCACAGTACTGATTATTGACTCTAGTCACCTCATCAGTGACCTATTGCGCCCCTCCAGAGTCACTTTATATTCAACAGTTCAACCTCGCCTACATCCCACAAAATTCTTCAGTTGCATTTAATATTTCTGCTGCCAGCGTTGTATGTTGGTTGCGTTGTGCTTCTTGCCTTGCTCTGCTCAAGTTCCTTTGCAGGAACCCAACATCAATGTCACCGCCAACCTCTTCCTCAATGTTTACGGGATGCACCCGTTCAACATCACTATTGACCTTTGTTCAATACTGAGTGGCGCCCTCTGTCCCCTCCCCATGTACAACTTCACCGGGTCAGATTCCATTCCCTTACCTTCATCGCTTGGCATAGCCAACAAGATCCCGGGAATTGCTTACAAAATTCCAGACCTCGAGGCTTTCGCCCAGTTGACTCTCGTTGAGGTCGGTACAGACAAGGTTAAAGCATGTGTCCAGTCCACCTTGTCAAATGGCTGGACGACCCATCAGACAGCCGTCGAATGGACGACTGGCGGTCTCACACTGGTTGCTCTTGTTTCAGCAATATGGCATTCCCTCTCCCCTGACACGTTGGCCCCTTGTCGCCTGCTTGATCTCCTTTATCTCTACCAATCGATCGCGATCACAGGATTTCTCAAGCTCAACTACTCGTCCGTCTATCGCGCATTTACCCTCAATTTCGCATGGTCTATGGGGTTGTTCTTCACCTCAAGCACGTCCACTCTACAGAATGCTATCAATAGTATGCGTCACCACACCGGCGGATATATGGCTGATGCGTCCGGCGGATCTGCCGTCGAGCTGGTGAATCGGAAGCTTAGTCCATATAACGTTCCTGGTCAGAGCTTCGTAATCACCCAAGATACCGCAATCGAAAACGTCGTCAACCTAGCATCCCTCACTAGTATGACTTCCGTGAAGTCGGCTCCGACTCTCTTGGACGGGATCACAGGGGCAGGCGACGTGGCAACTGTTACTACCACCAACGTGCTTGAGGCAGGAATACCTATATACGTCAACTCTATCAATATTGCCACCGCAAACGCGTTTATGACAGTGTTCATCAGTGTGCTCCTACTGGCAGCTATCGCGTTGTCTTCTCTTTGTCTGGGGTATGCCGTACTGCATGCCTTGGATTGTTGTGGGTGGGGAAAAGCAGAGCGATGGGTGGAACTTAAGTACGTGTATCCATCCTTTGTAAAGGCATGGGGTATACGATTGGTAAGCGCTAGCTACACATCTCGATTGTAAGCATTCACCAATGACTAGTTACAGTGCCTGATCATTTCCACACCCATTATCGTCTTTTCACTATATCAGTGGTCACTGAAAGATTCGTGGCTATCGACCCTTTTATCTGCGATGATGTTTATTTTCATTTCTGGTTGCATCCTCTATCCGACTTTCCTCACTCTGCGTCTGGCTCTTTCCAACACGCCGCGTGCGTTATTTAACCGCGCTGAGTATCTCACTTCCTGTGGGCCCCTCTTCGCCCAATACCGCCCCCCGCGTTACTACTTTTTTCTCTGCTTACTTGCTGGCTCCATTCTCAAGGCCATTTTCATCGCTTCCGTCAAAGAACACGGACAGGCCCAGGTCGTTCTCGTGCTCTTCGTCGAATTGGGCATGTTTCTTGCCCACGTGATTCTCCGACCATACAAATCGAAGGGTGGCGACATCCTCGCCATTTTTATTGCTGTGGTCAGACTCGTGGCTACCGGATTACTGGTTGCCTTTGTCGAAAGTCTCGCATTGGCGGCTATACCTCGCGTTGTTATTGGCATTGTCATCGCTGTTTTGTTCTCCATCGCAGTCCTCGTCATGCTCTTGAATAATCTTATCCAAGGGGTCAAAGGACTTTCGTCGTCGTCGTCGTCTCAACGCACTTATTCCCACCCTGATGAATCCATGCTAGAGAAGGGCAGTCCGTTGGCATCTGGAATATCTTTCAGTCAGCCACTGAATTCGGCTCCAGAGCGCATTGTTCGCCTCGATTCACAAATCAATCGCCCGCATTCCGTAGCATCCACACAACCTCCCTCCAGTAATGGATTACAGCCAAGCGAGTATTTACACTCGCACGACTCGACCTCGACAACATGCGGATCAATATTTTCCCGTCAATTGTCCCTTTCATGCGGGGCCGCCCCCACCGCACTCACTGGACACAATAGACCTTCTACGCATACGTAGATATACCTTCCTTCCACATGGCATCTATTTACGTTACGTCTGACCTGCATATCACATTCGGACACACTCATTTAGACATCCTCAGAGACAAGATTATTTTATTCATGTATTGTAACGTCATATAAACAGAAGCCTGGGTTTCACGTACCTATGCGATTTTCGTGGAGGCAGTTCCGTTAATTATGGGATTCCGATGCCTGCTATATTCAGGTAAATATGAGCGTGACACGTTGTACTGTAGTAAGTACGACCTTTATCTCATCAACGAAGCACTCGGAATGCTGCCAGCTCTGCCCAAATCTCAAATCGATGCCGTAGATAGTAACCCGTTCCGCGTGCTCGTCACTGGCTTCGGCGTGAGCTTGAGCTTACCAGCACTCCTGTTATATTCTCATCTGATCTGCTTGTTCAGCCCTTTCCCCCAAACCACACCACTGAGAACCCATCCTGGCTTGCAGTACAGGGATTGAATAACACAATTCTCAATCTCCGACCTCGTTCTGCAGCGACCACAGCCGATCGTCTGCCTCAGCACCCTAAATCTCGTTTCATCCACATCACCGCGTTACAGGTACCCGTGATTTATGAGGAAGTTTTGAACATCGTCGCTCAAATACATTTACGGCCACCAATATTACCCGATTGCGGTTCTGCTTTCATACCAGCACCCGAGAGAGGATATGATTTCATCCTTCATGTAGGGGTGGCGGGAAGAGGACCCTTACGCCTAGAGAAATTAGGGCATAAGCTTGGCTACTCCATGAAGGACGCTAGCGGTAAACTTGCACCCATAATTCACTCCCGCAAACAGGATTTCACCGTTTCCGGTCGGAGGCCAGAAAATTTGTCAGAGGCTGAAAGAATGGAAGTGAAAAAGCTGGCTGTGGATGGTGTGGTAAACGCCGGAGAGAATGTTGAACGTCCCGTTCGCGGATATGGACAAGGATATGAGATCTTTCCGAACGATATGCACACCGATGTCGACGTCGAGAAGTTAGTTCGTGATCTGAAAAGTTCCGGTATCGAGGTCTGTTCGATACTACCTCGATTTGTAGTGGCATTAACAGATATTATCTGCAGGACATATATGCGTCAATGGATGCCGGTCACTATCTCTGTGATTTCATCTTCTTCGGCAGTCTCGCCGAAAGCAAGCGCCGGGCATCCCCGTACGAGCAGACACGCCAGGTTTTGTTTTTGCACTGCCCACCCGTCAATCAACCGCACAGTACGACGGAGGTCACTGAAGCTATCAGACGAATCATAGTATGGGTTTGCAACGAGCTTCAAGCTGCTGATGCATAAGGCATTATCAAAAAGTCGTGCGTAATTATCTTGGGTTGATTTTATTTTTTAGTGTATCCCAATAATCCCATGCTCGTGGTAATAGCACCTAACCATAAACCAGGGTCACGTGTACATAGAGTACTGGTAGTAGTGACCATCATGATGACTTCCAATATCACCTTCCACCCTGGTGCATCATTCCATTGCAATACGTTTTATCAGAGTGAAGACTAACATTTATCCGTATCTACAGGATCCGTTAGTACTCATGAACGCGTACAATTTCTTGGGCAGAGAGGTGCTACCGTTTGGTTTACTGGCCTCAGTGCCAGTGGCAAGGTAACGAAAGATCGCAGCAGCTTCATAACTTTTCTGACGGCAATTATTCCACCTAGTCTACTATCGCATGTGCCTTAGAGCAGCATCTCCTCCATATACACAAATTCACGTATCGTTTGGATGGAGACAATATTCGATTTGGGTTGAACAAGGATCTCGGTTTCGACGAAAAATCCCGAAACGAGAACATTCGACGAATCGGCGAGGTTCGTTTCGTGGGTAGTTGACTCATCGTCGTTCATCCTTTCTACCTGCTCCCAACTGCAGGTGTCGAAACTACTTGCAGACTCTTCTTGCATATCCGTCACCGCATTCATATCGCCTTATCGGTCCGATCGGGCTATAGTTCGTGAGCTTCATGATAAAGCTCAGTTGGCCTTCATCGAGGTTTTTATCGATGCCCCTCTTCGTGTCGTCGAACAACGTGACCCCAAGGGCTTATACAAAAAGGCTAGAGCCGGAGAGATCCTAGGTCGGTCTGTATTGTACTTCACTTGACTGCTATCCACAATCATTCGTAGACTTCACGGGTATCTCCGCACCATACGAAGCACCGGAGAATCCAGATATTCACATCAAGACTGACGAAAGCGACGTGGAGGAATGCGTCCACATCATCGTTGAATATTTATCGGCCAAAGGCTTCATTTAGCGAATGTTGTGTTAATTATCACGAGCTACTTGATACGATATAGTGTGATTATATGGTTACAATAACATTCATCCCTTAGCCCGTCCCTTATCCGTAATTATATGTTACCCAAATATTCTATATACTCTTCATGCTCACGTTCCCCTTCAAAGTCAGCAGTAGCAGCGCCCTCCTGCTCTTCCTCTATTATGTCTTCACTTAAATTTTCCAACATGTTGATGAGTCCGACCTCGACAATGGACAACCACTGTGTCAGGTCGTCAACAGTGTGGGCCAACACAGAATGCGTTGCCTCAGGCGAAATCATCACTGCGGCAAAATCAAGAGGCCAAATGGCTGGGCCAAGTGATACATTGGAGGCAACCGAGGAAAATGATGCTGATACATCACGTGAATTAGACGGTTCTGTAGATGACGAGCCGTCAGGTGCCGTCATTCGGATATCTGGGGAATTTGAACGTGGGGGGCCCAGAAGGGACGTGGACCGAGACAGGGAACCCTCCTTGAATGTGGAAAACTGTTGACTTGGGTCAACTGGGGATGCAGAAATGATAGAGGAACTAAGAAGGCTAGATGATGGGGCAAAACTTCGAGGATTATACAGAGCCGCTGAAGGTGATGGGGGTAATAGGTCCGACATGCCAAGTTGATGTTCTGAAGTAAGCGAAGGAACCTGTAGCTGGTCCGTCAGGGATGACGTAAACGAGACAATGATGACTTACTTTCAGCACATCTTTTAGCCCTGGCAATAGTAAACTTGTATTTTGAATGGAAGTATTCCCATCGCTAGCTGAACTACCACTTCTCTCCCTTTGGCTTCTGGCAAAAGGTTTGACAGGAATTATCAAATTTGTACTGTCTGCAGCAGGAGTTAATCGTTATCTATTTAGGCAGACGGGCTGCAAACCTTCAGTCTTGTTGGAACTATTCGTGAGATATCCTGCCTCGGGGAGTTCAGTTGCTGAACGTGCGCGAGATATAACCGGTGGTGTACGCAATGTACCAGGCACCAGCGAGCGAGTTCCTGACGTATCCAATGAGTATCTTGGTTGGTGTGCACTCACTGAGGCACCGTATGCTTTCGACGCGCTCGCGTGCGTCGGGGATGTCCTATTGTGTGTCTTTTGTAGTCGCAGATGTAACGCAGCAGGCGATGGAGTATCACTTGAAGGGGGTGGGAAGTGGAAAGCAGCAGGCGAAGCGAGGTTTGGATCTTGTCTATCAGTAAACACACCCCGCGAGTTGAAACCTTCAGCACTACTTTGCGACCGTTTGCGATTCATTATGGGTTTGGTACCGTTCATCAAAAGGTTTGGAGAAGAAGCAGATAATGATAGGGATGGAGTCATACGTGTGAGATCGATGGTCGAACCAGGGTGTAACAGTGGCGAGATTTCAATATCTGGAAATCCTCGAGAGGAGCGAACTTCGCGGTATTGGGGCAACGATGACGGAGGACTTGGAGTGCTTCTTAGGGATGGAAACTGGAGAACGGGTGAGCGAAAGGAGTCAGGCGGAGTATTCGACTCGTCTTCAAAAAGAAGACGCAGAGACGAAGGAAGTGTTGTTGGTGGCGGGGGTCGAATCGTGGGCTCTACAACGGAGGAATCGTCTGGCTTATTGGGGAAAGAGAGTGCTTCGATCGGGGATGTTTTAGCAACAGAACGTCCTCGGACTGTTTCAAATTCCCAAGGGTTCTCATCTTCAACATCAAGACGCTGAAGTCTGACGGATGGCAATGATCGGTACCCGTGATACGTGGATAGCAAATGTGGGCACTTACTCTTTCTCTTCCTCCTCCTCCCAGGCCAAAGGTTCAGCTAGACTTGTGCGAGGGCCAGAATTTTGAATGCGGGCATCATATCGAATGATGAGGTCTTTGAGGACCGACACGGCAACTTTTGAAATTGACTTGATCCATTTGGTCTTTGCTAATTCCTCTGCCGGCAGTCGCTGGTCCCATCATCAGCCATACAGAGATATAGAAAATATCAAGGCATACATCACCGGCAGATTCCCTGAGACAAAAGGACACGAAGTCTCTCATGTCCCTTCCTCCTTCGCCCTCAATTAGACGCGGAGGTTTGGCTCTAGGGATGAGCTGCATGACCTTGAATTTGTCGAGATTCGCATGTGGAGGAGTCCCTTTGACCATTTCGTAAATCATAATACCGAGACTCCATATATCGGCCTTGGTATCATAGGCAGGGGTAGCTTGGACGACTTCGGGAGCCATCCAATACGGAGTCCCCGTTAGTGTATTCCGCTTACTGGACGCAGTTGCCAACAGTGCTGAGACACCAAAGTCGCAGATCATGACTTTTCCCGTGGCCTTGATGAGGATATTCGCCGATTTCATATCACGATGGATGACGGAGGACTTGTGAAGATAAGTCAGGCCTACCAGCACCTCACGGACAATAACGACAACATATTTCTCCTCAAGAATGCCGTCGGGAGAAGCTTTCATCAAGGATAAGACGCTACCACCTTGTGCGTATTCCATCACAATCCACACGCGAGGGCCATCCAAATAGCAGCCATAGTACTTCGTTATGTTGGGGGCATCACGGAGCTGCGTGAGAAGGGCGACTTCACGTTGTATGTCGGCCACGTCGTCGTCCGCGGTATCAAGGTCTATAATTTTGAGGGCGACAACATTTCCGGTAGGGATGTGCACGCCTTTGTGAACGGACCCATAAGCGCCCTTACCGACTGTCTCAAGGCGTCGGTAGAGTTGGTGCACCGATTGCTGGGCCATTCGAGAATTGGGGTTGAAACACTAGTGCTGGCACAACAGGAATGAACGATACTAGTAATTCGGCTTAATCAAATGGCTATTGAGGGTGATAAACTTGATTCTGCAGGTAGTTTTACTTACAAGATTGTCATGAAATCAAAGTCATGATAAAGTTTTGGTCAATTGGCGCACCGGGCTTCAGTCTAATGACTTCGAAGTCAGCTAAGAGCTTGTCTTCTGGTCATGGACCTACATGCGACATCTCAGCTCATTACTCGTGAATTTCTTGCAGTCGTCCTTTCGGGTTTTGGAAACGAGTAGGCACAGGCCATTTGCTCACTATCTTGACTTATATTCTCAAGCCCATCTTTAGGTTGTGGCCTTTGACCAGCGACCATGGCGATCAGCCATGTCCGAAGGCTCTCCTATCTGTCGCCAATAAACCTATCCTGGATTATACATTATCCTGGATTGAACAGTCTGGCATACAGGGTCGGTCTTTCATGAAATCACTGCCTTCGTTTTCCAACACTCTGATGCAGACGTACTGCTCATATGCCCCACCTCCCACCGCGCCACAATCTCTCACCATATTCATTCTAATGTTGTTTCTGCTGTCCTGCGTATCGATCTGCAAACATACGACGAGTCTTCTGACTCTAGCGTCGGAACTTGCAAATTGCTCCGACACTTCTCAAACCGGATTCAAGAGGACTTTGTTTTACTTCCGTGTGACTTTATCGCGCCTCCTTCCCTACCTCTCGTCACACTCTTGAACAAGTTTCGAAGCGAGTCGACGTCAGACGGCTCGATCGCTACTGCGTGCTGGCTTGCTAGTCGCCGCTCGGAGAAGGGCACTATCCCGGACGAGTGGGGCCCAATGGCCCCTCACGTTCCTATTGTATGGGATGAAAGGACTGGAACACTTTTGCACGTCGACGCACCGGATGAAGTCGATCATAATGCGGTCGAGTTGGAATTGAGGATGAGTTTACTATCCCGGTGCGCTTGTAACCAAGTGTTTAGGAGTCTGTAATATTGAGTGACGGGATCGCTCAGCTATCCTAGAGCGACTTTATCGGCTAACTACGACGATTCCCACGTATATGTCTGCAGAAGATCCATCCTGGATACTTTGCAAGAAAAACCACTGTTTGAATCGTTTCGAGAGGAGTTCTTACCTTGGTTGTGTAAAGTTCAATATCAGCGCACAAAGCGCAACAAGTACGGCCACGGTATGTGTTTTGTGCTCCCCCGACTTTACACCTGATGAAGTCTGCCGCATACCAGTTTTGAATCCCATCACAAACACAGCGTCGCAGTCCATCGCTCTCAAGCATTCCACCTTGTATACGAACCCGCCTGAACGTAAAAACACCGCCTTTTATACATCGCCATTGTCCTCGTCCTTACGGCACGCTAAGCATCTTATCGTGTCCGTCCCAACGTCTCCCACAGGTTCGGACACCGATCCTGTACTCTCAGCAAGCCTCAGGGTAGGTGTGATTCTTCATCGCGCGAAAGGTTTTGCAGCAAGGGCCAACACCATCCATTCATTCTTGGAGTTAAATCGGCATGTGCGTTTATCTGCCAATGTTGAACTGGCACGTAAAATTTATGTCCTATCAGTTTTTAGAAGAAGCATCGTATTCCCTCCCGACCGACCCTAAAAACAGGGCCCTCATCGACCAAAAGGCCCAAATATCAACCGACTCCATCATCGGTGACTCCACCAAAGTCGAAGAGCGAACAAGCATTAAGAAGTCTGTCATTGGCAGACACTGTGTTGTTGGCAAAATGACAAAGATTGCTGGATGCGTGATTCTGGACCATTGTGTAATTGGTGACGGGTATGTACCTTTGTATATTTTCTTTTCCCTTACCGATCACCGTGTTCGTAGCGCAAAGCTTGAAGGATGCATATTGGGCAAGAATACCAAGGTTGGCAGCAAAGCCGAACTTATAAAATGTGTCACTCAAGCAGGCTATGACATTGGTGCAGGAGGTGCGTCCGGAAAATTCCTTGCCAACTTCACACCTGAAAAGTTGAACACTACCAGAAAGCTATAAACACGAGAAGTTAGACATTTCTGATTGGATGGCTGCTTCTGAAGAGGAAGGTGTATCAGCTTCAGAGAATGATGATTCAAAGGATGGCGACGAGGAAGAACATGACCACAAGGACCAAAAAGAATACGATGAATAGTTGCAATAGTATTTCGACCGTAGGCTTACGGGGTGAGGATAGTACCAACAGGTTGTTTCTGGGTATATGGTGTATTGTTATGATCCCTTGAATTCTGCGTAACATTTGACTTGCTACACAATACCCTAGAACAAGTCGACCACTCTCCGGCGCGACGACACGACACCAACAACTTTGCTCTCCATGTCCATCAGATCACCTCCTTCCGTCGCCACCAGATCAAGTGTCTTCGTAACATCTACCTTTACCCCAAGCAGTGCTTCAATGTTGGTGGAGCCCAAGGCAAGCGCTTGAGCCTTCGAGATCTTACCGTCGGCTTCCAGTGCCGCCTGTTGTGATAGGCTGAACGAAAGTTATGGCTTCTTGCGAGGAGGCTACTCACCCAAGCGACGTCAAATCGAGTGTTACGTGCACTCCAAATTTCTTCGATGCCAATGCCGACGGTAACGTTATGTCCGATGAGTTTCGAGATTGCGCTGTCCTTCGTGAGCGGTGGTCCGGGAAGTCTAATAGCGCAAGCGATCAGTGAAGCAATCACATTTCTTCAGACATGCTCACATCCTTCTGTCTTCCCACGTTGCGGGGAAAGGTCGAGACGGGTTGACGATAACGCCGACATTTGCAGTTGCGAGTTCTTTTGCAAGAAGGTGTGCCTCGGAGGCGCCGGTGACTGTCAACTTGATAGTGTTACCCATCTGGTCCTCCACTTGTTTCTTGAGCATAATCAGTGTAGCAATAATGTCGGCGCTATGAGCCTCCACGACGAGTGGCGTCCTCCCCTACGACATGGAAGAACTCACCGTGAGTATTCCCAAACCTGAGTGAAAATACGGCCTTACCTCTGCAACTTCTTTGAACCACTCACCAGTCCGGCCGTCGCTAGGTTCGAGAAGCAAGCGGCGTAAGGCGGCAATCTGGGTGCTAACACTTGGCTTCCTGCCAAAATGCCTGACTGACAAATGCAAACCAGTGACCTCTTGGATAATGGCACCATGTTCAAGCTTGTGCAAGGCCCCGAGAGAGAAAGATGTCCCCAGACCGCCGTAAAATCGGTTATGAGTAGGCGCTGTGATACCTGTGGTTACTCCAGCGCGATACGCAAGACTATTTGGCTGATGGTTAAAAGATCCAGGGAATGGTAGACACGGAAGACCTACAGAGCATCCCGAGTTGCGTACTGCAGTCCATCAACGGCACGAACCATGGCGCCGTCTCCACTAAGTATTTTCGGCACCGACTTCATGAGAGGGTCGTCAATAACACCATCATTGGTCGAAGATTCTTGATTGATTTCTTCTAAACCAAGTGGCGAGCCAAATGACACTAATCCAGGGCTTATCGAACCGCCGCGGAGGTCAACCACCTGGGCATCAGTGGAAATAGCAGACGTCAAGCACGATGACTGCAATCCGGTGCAGACAACAACACCGTTGTGCACCAGGACGACACCGAGAGAATCGTGCTGTGCAGAAAATATCTGCTGTACATCACCCGAAGCTGGTATGTAAACGGTGTTGACATTGGTGAATAGAACATTGGATGTAACTTTCTTGGGATATAACGGCGGTAATCCTTCGTATTTGATTGCGTCCGCAGCCTCTTTGTCAAAGTTGGGTACTCTTGGTGGCCTCTGAAATGATTGTGGTTTGTCCCCGACATGAGGGGAATGCAGCTGTGCTATACCATCGATGAAAACTTGCTTTGGCGTCGCACCCAAAGCCAGAGGGTGAGAGCTGGAGAACAACTGTGAGCGCCAAAAGACCCGTCTAACTGGCTGTCACTCACTCCCAAACAACTAAGTCTGTTACCGATTTGGTCGGTATGAGACGATGCACCGCAGTTGAGTTGACAATATCGACTCACCAGCGTCCCAACCTAGGCGTAAGCATGAGGTCAAAACTAAACTTTGAAGTAGTTCCAACTCTACCTTCATTTAGGTAACCTATCCGATGCGACATGCCCAAAATGTCGGCCGGTGTGCTTGTTACAGCAGCCAATGCATTCTGCAGCCCATAAAAATTTGCTTGTTGTGCTTCGTAAAGGAGATATCGCGAGTTCAAGACCGAGTGATCGCTCTGTAGTAGATAAATTTACTCAACAGCAATAGTCCATGCATGTTGAGGTTACAAACCTTCATGGCGACTTGGATTCCATGCTCTGCCAAGATTCGCGGAGCAAATTCCGAGCCCCGATAAGCCTCGCGCTTGTATCTGGCGTTCGTAGCGAACATCGCAACTGCGGGTGGATGGCCTGGTAACGTTGGGAAAGCGAATCATGATACATCACAAATCAAGCTCACCGTAGGCTTGCTTGAGAAGATCAGGAACAAGATATGTCTCGTGAGCGTGGTGGAAGGCGGCGATTGGGAATTTGAATTCATTAGAAAGCTATAATAAGGTAAGCGCATATATACATCACGGCAACATTACAATGTGCGTACTCTGACCAAGCCGTCCAAATCGACAGCCTCGTAACAGTGGGTATGGACCTGTCTCGAGGTTAATCCGATTCATAATGAGGGTCTGGGAGGAGGATACCTTGGCCTTCCCTCTTAAAACATCGACAAGGGCTTCCCACTGAAGGTCTTCTGGAAACTGTTCTAGTGCATTCCATTGTCCAGAAAGAGCTTTCGAGCAGTATGCGTCTTGCTTTTCTTTGATGTACTTTGCCTTATTGTAACTGCGAATGGTAACTCGTATGAAACAACAATCTCCGAAGGGAAATAAATAAGAAGAACTCCCGCTTTTCTGAATGCCCAGATTGTGTCCATTCTAGTCCCGTCGTAGACAGCACCTAACGTGTTGATTTGCAGTCAGAACAAGTTTAACACTGCGAACTGTATTTCGCACTAGGGTTCTCTCCTGTGTTGATATTTAGCGCGCAAAAGACAAAGGAGATCAAATAGTTATACCACACGCTTGTCTATCAGAAGGTGAATAAGAACCCTGGCTTTCAACAAATATATCTTACTTAATTTGGCGCCATCTTGGAGGTAGGTTAGGGTCGGGGAACGAGGTATTGATGTGATGGGGAGCCTCGAGAAGCAGTGAAGTCGGGGTTCGTTCCGCCGTACTACGAAGCTTGATAGTAAAACCTTGGCCGCCTGCGACAATATAGTGAGTTCGATGATATAATTTACTAAACAATAAAAACAGGTAACGAACTCACCGATAGCATTGGCAGATCCAGGAAGGACAAGGGCAGTGGTTACTCCACCAGCGACAGTCAAATGGTAAGAGTCATCATGAGCTGTGAGAATGGTTTACGCTTATGTCCAAATTGAGGGAGAGTGAGACATACTATTCAAACCGTCGAGGGCACGAAGCCACGGTACGACAGGGCCATTTGGCGAATTAAAATCCGATGAGCCAACCAGGTCTGGCGCAGAACCGTCTCCAATGTGTGAATGCATATCGACAATACCTGGTGTGACCCAAGAACCATTTACATCGATAACGAGTAGGTCATTCTTGTAACGTTTCAGCACAGTGGTGCGTAAGTTTCCGATGCTTTTAATCAAGCCCTTGTCGAGAAGGATGTCACCATAGACGACTTCTGTACCATTCTTATTTCCTGTCCATATCTTTGCATTTGTTAGCAAAGTTGGTTTAGTTCCAGGAACGTAACGATCAGACTGGGACCGTTGGTGAAAGTTGGACGGCGGTGCTGGTATTGTATCGATGGAATGGCAACGAGATATAGATCCAGATATATGTGGGGGCGCTGTCACTGAGTACCAATGGACAGTCCAAAAGAGCGAAACAATGAGACTGAAGAGCAGCAATGCGCGATGTGGTCGCTCCATGAGAAGATGACCGTGGACCGTGGACGTCGCGTGGACCGTGGTGGACCGTTTGATGCCCAGCCTCTCGCAGTCATGAACAACCACAAGCTCACCGATTTTTTTACGCGTAAAGGCCAGCCAAAAGCTGCAGATATGCCTGTCCATGTCAATGAGCAGCGATCAGACGAGGAAGTTTTTTCTGGATCTCTAGCATCCAGTACAATGTCAGTCGGTGAAGTTCCGCCTCCACCGAAAGCCAGGGCGCGTACAGTAATGGCTACTGTAAAAATTGTCTCCCCTCACACATCCGAAAAGCACCGTAGCCAGCGCCCGACCAAACGATCCTGTTCCCCGGAAATACGACGCATGGGAACCTCAAAACGACCATCCGCAACCTTCTCCAAGGTTTCTGCCAAGCGAAAAAAGAAATTCGACAGTGACTCGGACGTGGAACCTCTAAACACAATTGTTTATGTTCCAAAGGCTCCTAAATCGGCATCCCGCCTCAACACCCCCGTCCGAGCCCGCCAATTTGGCCCTTTGGTTCCAAAGGAAAACCTTTCCAAAGCACATCAGACACCTGTTCGACTCCCTCCTTACAAAAAGCCACGTCCATCTCCTCCCGACACTCTTGCAGCCGATATGGTCCCCAGCAGCCAGTCCGACGAGCAGGAAATGGCGCTGCCGAGACCTATCAAGAAAAACGCGAGGGAGGTGAGAGACAGCGTCAATAAATGGCGCAAGACAGCCGTCACATCCTCTCCCGACCTGTTACCGATAGACGATGCCGCACAGGCACTCATGGATATCGATGTACAGTTATCGTCTCCGTTATCTGAGGACAGGCTCTCAAGCCTTTCCCCATTGCTCTCTGAAACAGACGTTTGCGCTCGGCTCAACACAACGTCCAGCAATGCATCTACAAAATATCTTAACCCTTCCAAGGCTACAGCTAGTCGACCACGCCCTTCTGTTCCAGAGACCGCCATGGTGCTCGATGCCGAATCCAAAACAGCGCAGATTATTGCGCAGATCAAAGCAGATGCGTATGCGGCGGCTTTTTCAAGCCCTGAACCTGATTCATCTGAGCTCAAGCCTTTGGAGGAAAGCAGCGATGACGAAGCAAACAGCGGTCCTTTCAGTTCTCCCCTGACCAGCCCCACCGTACAGCCTGCAGGTCGGTACAACTTTCGCAACCAGGCACCCTCGTCGTCGTCATCCCTCACACCATTGCGTTCAAGTGTTCCATCCCGTAGCCCTTCTAAACGTCTTACCAGAGCCGTAAGAGAAAATACAAGATCTAGACGTCTCTTCCAAGGCAATAGCAAGGAGAAAGACAACGTGCAGGCCACGTTTGCCAGACGTGACCCTCTCGAAATGCTCCTGAAGGAAAAGAAACTTGCCGACAAACGCGGAAAGGGCACAGAAGCACTGCTCCGGGCAGAGAATGCAATGGTTGGCAAGTCCACTATGCGAGCGGAGATGGGGACGGAAGACGATTGGACCAACGAAGAAGCTGCATTGATGGCGGTATGCGAGGGCGGTCTTCTAGGATTGACGTCTTCCAGCCCTGACAGAAGTCCATGTGGGAGTGACTATCTCACTTTGGGAGAGATGGATCGAGAACGTTTGCTTGGCTCTAACAGTGGTAAGGCGGTAACGAGTATATTAGAAGGCGACAAGGCGAAGGAGCAGACAAGATGCAAAGATAAAGTACTCGGGGTGGCACTATGGGATGTGACGTGCGCCGAAATGGAGAGGACGGCTTCTAGTCCCGACAGCATACCGATTGGTATCTTTTCAGGTTCTGAGACTTATTCCATTTTCGAGCTGTTAAAGAATGCGGTGGAACGAGGTGGTGCGTTGACTGGCATCGCGATCAAGTAACCTCCTAAACCATCATAATAGATGTCGGACAAGCGAGTTTACTCTTGGACTCTGGTGTCATCACCGCTATCGGACCGTCCAAATGTGCGGGCATCGTTCCAGGTCTGTGTGATCTAGGTACACGCACACCGTCTATGAAACGTACTTTGTGCTGAAAGACCTTGCAGCGCTCTCTGCTCATGAAACGCGTCTGGGTGAATCAGCGTTCCGTGTTTTGTTACATCTTTGGCGTGATGGAGATCCTGCAGCAGTGATGATTCCTTTGCGTCTGATTTGGATGACCTTGGCTCGTTTAGGTGCAAAGTTGGACGTATTTCTTCCTATGGAAAGGGCGATCGGAGCGGACGCGCGAGTTGTGAATGTCGATGCTGACAAACGAGCAAATATCATCTATCGATTGGTATCACTTTTGACAGCTTCTGCTCGGTGAGGCTACACGTTCTCAGTTCATCGTTCAACAACTTACTGTAGAACAAACTTGAAGTGCGGGTGGCATACAAAAAGAGGAAGTCCCCGATATCTTGGTAGTTCTGCTACTCATAGCAATGGACCAATCGACTTCAAGGGATTTGAAAACAGATCTGACGATCGCTGTCGATGTCGTTTGTAGGTCTGTAGCTCCAGGTGCTGAGGTTTGTGTGGAGTTTGTAAGTCCGTACCATTTTAGATATCAGTGTTGTACCTTAATTCAATTCCCAGGAGGCCTCAGCGTCGGCCAAGTTAATCAAATTCGCGTCTAATCTCACGCCGATCAACAAGGCTCATATGCTGTCTTTCATGACTGGCCCTCATGAACGGACAAGACGCTTGGCTAGATATTTAGCTTATGGGCTATTAGTCGGGGAAGAGGTCGTATCGAACGCAAGTCTCCTTTTTCTTCTTCACTGATTGCGATTCTGAAAAGGGCTCCAGGAAGGCTATGTACAGTGCCTTGTACTCCCGAGCTTGTACGAACTCTTAACGCCTTCCGCCACTTCAATCGGACCATTCTCTATCAAAGAGTTGACTGATTACGAAGATATGGGCTATTACGTTGATATTCTCAGCGTCGTGTTGTCGGATATCGATGCCTATGTCGCCGAGGAGCGCTACGGAGGGCCTGCGACTTGCGATCTGGAGAGCAACCCAAGCCGGGGTGGAAAAGAGAAGCCGCTTGAAACCATACGTGCCGCTATAGATGGAATTCATGCAAGGATCGGTATGTGCAGGTTTTGTGTTTAAAATTCGTTCTCTCATACGCGTTACCTCAGCTGACACACGAGCGGCACACCTTGATCGTTCTCGCACCAAAGCTGCGTTGCAACGTTTGTCGATGCGAATATATTATCAACGTCTTGCCGCTTTAAAATTCAGTCAAGACCTGGGCAAGCCTCGTAACCTTCGCGACCATTGGAGTTCCAGATAGCTAAATTATAGTAGGTCGTAGTAAAACCGAGTTAATATTAATTGGTCCCCTTTGCATAAGGCATCATCCGAGTGTGTTTCATCGAGAAGTCAGATGGGCCTGGTACTTGCGACTGGCAAGGTCCTGGGGCAAGTTTCACTCGTCCTACGGGTTCTGTCTAGCGCAAAGCTGAATCGTAGTTGATCAGATTCGGAGGTAGTCTCATCAGACAAGGTTACTAAGATACTCTATGCACGTAACACCTCCGAGTCTAATACAAGGTGTTGACGGGTCATGTTGGTCAAATAGAACCTGAGGGGAATGAGCAGTGTGTGTGAGTGTTAAAACAAAAGAGGATATACCTTGGATGACGCTGTTAAGTTTTGTGACTCGAGAAAGCACGCCGAGGTCGATGGTCTTGTCTCCAAAGTCAACCACGATTCCACCCAAGACGGAAGGGTTGACCTAGACGGAGAATAAAATGTCAAAACCCGGACCGCTTTGTGAGTAGAGTGAATGATACACGCCTTATTGGACATCTTCAGGGAGTTGGTTTGCTGGGCAGCCTGAGACTGGCTAAGAATGGACTCCAAGCGGGAAAGAAGGTCTCTGGGTAAGGGGGCAGCGGATGTGACTACAACGGTCAACTCCCCCTTGTACTTTGCGACCAATTCGTTGAAACCGTCGATAACGCCTTGAGTCTGTCCCAACCTTCCATTCTCTGAGAGGACGGCCAACAAATTTTTTGTGATATCTGAGACGGAATCCTTTTTGAGAGCTGTTCCTTGTGCGCGGGAATAGAGCGCATTGAGACCAGATGTGCGGTCTTTGAGGGAGAGAGTAGGATTGTGAATGAAAGATTTGAGGTCGGGAGATTCTTTGATGGAGGTGGAGATGAGATTTAGTTCTGACTGAACCTTGCTGAGGAGTTGAGGAGATTTAGCGAGAGCAGCGGAATAAGTGGCATTTGAGTATTTGAGAGCGATTGTTGAGGCTGCTCGACGGAAGACGGTGGACATGGTTGATATTTTACTAGTATTTATTTATTTTAAGAGTTACCAT
>QLPF01013749.1:0-34154 GCA_003314045.1 Hygrophorus pudorinus | reverse complement strand
TCTAGTCTTGTATCTTTAAGGGAAGGCCAGTACTTAGTTGTATTTGGTGTCGCCCTGACATTGCATGCCAAACATGAGATTTGGAGGGCCACGTCAGTAAGTGGCACCTGGCCACCACGTTACACACCACCCATCTTGCCCACCACCCCTACTACCTCGCTCACCACCACCCCGCTGTGACAATGCCGCTGTGTTGCCCACGACTGATACCACCTCGCTTACCCACCCCTACAGCCTCACTACGCTGCCATCTCGCCTACAACCGATACCCACCACCCATACCACCTCGCTTCCCATTTCTATTACCCTGCTGTCTCGCCCACCACACTACAGCTTTGCTACCCTGCCATCTCGCCCACCATGGCTATGCCGCCATCTCGCCCACAACCACTCCCACCACCCCTACTACCTCACTATGCCGCCGGCCGGCCATACCACCTCGCTACCCACCCTACAGCCTCACTATGCCACCATCTCGCCCACCACCCCCTATGTCCTCGCTACACTGCTGTCTCGCCCACCACTGATACCCACCACCCATACCACCTCGCTTCCCACCTCGCTTCCTACCCCTACTACCCCACCGTCTTGGCCACCACCCTACGGCTTTGCTACCCCGCCATCTCGCCCACAACCACCACCCCTACTACCTCGCTATGCCGCTGGCCACCCATACCACCTCGCTACCCACCCTACGGCCTCACTATGCCGCTATCTCACTCACAACCAATACCCACCACCCCCTACTACCTTGCTATGCCACCATGCCGCCGTCTTGCCCACCACCCTACAGCCTCGCTACCCACTTGTGCCCTGCCCCTTCTTCTTACTTACTTGTTACTTGTACCTACCTGTAATATCTGAATGTACTAGTATATTGTGTCATGGCATTTGAATTTATATGAAAAGTGAAACCCCCTTTTTCTATCTTTTGAAAAGTAAACCCTCCTTTAAAAAGCTATAAGAGTGGTCCCTCCTTGGAGTTCTTGTGAAAAGGGAAAACCCTTTTTACAAGAGTTTTCACCTTTTAAATGCCAGGTCACTTTCCTGGAAAAGGTGAAAACTCTTTTATAGCTTTTCTTCTTTTCAGGCTTTTCCCTCTTTTAAAAGTGTTTCAACTGCTGAAAAAAGGTCATGTTATTTTGCTGATGCACACTATTCTGCTGGGTCATTTTGGCTTTATCTGGTATGCATAATACATGATGTGTGCATGAAAGACCTTCCCAAGAAGCCAACAAGGCCATGTGAGCCAGGTGCCGGCCAACAGGGAGATTTGACGCGGGGAATGAAAATTTCTCATGCATGGGAAAAGTGACCATTCTGTCTGAAATTGACCTGTGGCCTTGTTCCCCAACTTACTTTACAATTATCTCACTCTAATTCAATTAGAAATTGTATAATTGTTTATTAGATACATCTTAACAAGTTTGTCAACTTTCGTTACTGCTGCAAGGATCGAGAAGCTGTAGAAAGTCCTCGGCGTGGATTATCCACCCAGGTGGCTCGACGTTGATTAGCAAGTTGGGAGAATGGATGGATTACAGACTGGACCACACATCTGATTACCCGCCTTGCAAAAACGTGAATTTGCATTTAATTGGATTTTTGGGTATTTCGTATCCCCTTATCCAGGATGTGCTTATTTTGCTTGCGAGTTGGCGTCCGTGCACCTCCTCGAATCTTCCTGTGCCACCGCAATGCGATCGCATTCAACCCGCTGGCGACTGCCCGATTATTCCGCCCTTAAGAAATGCAGAGGCCTGTATAAACTGGTGCGTGTGTGGCTATAGGCGTGTCCGTTGCGTACCTGGGGTGACTTGATGAGCCTGAAAAGAGGGGGCAGGAATGCGGACAAGCAGTGAGAGAATTCCGCTCTATAACATCTTCTTTGATCTGTCCCACAATTTCCCACACCGAGACTCCACCAGCACAGCCTGTTGGGATTTCACTTCGAAGTTGGTTGAACGATCTGGATGAGGGGAGAGGTGGGATGTTGCCAGTTTGGTCACGGCAAAGTTCTGTCCATTCCTCACACAAGAAACGGGCTTACTAGTAGTTGTCGAAACTTGAAAGTAAGTATAGGGTGCTTTCCAAGTCGACCCCCAATTTCGCCAAGGGAATATATGATCCTTCCAGTCGTCGCGGAGATCTGAAGACTGAGTTTGAGTCTGGACTCTGGACGGCATTCGATGACAGGCGGGGCTTTAACCCTTGTTCCTCGGAACTACCCTTCCACGTGACTGTATATCACGGTCAGTAACATGTACAATTCAAGTTTGGCCATCATCACCTGTTGAGCGCTGAACGTTGAACAACGGCCGCCGCATCGGTCGAAACTGGCATCCGCTGCTTCGATTACATCACTCAACATCATGTGCTTATTGTAAGGATCAAATAATTGAATCCTCGTGGAGCAGGGGCCATCATGATTTTTACATTTGCTTCACCATTTACTTCTTGCGAAAATCCCAGTGCGTCACAATCTGCGAATTGATTTTTTGTGGCTTCCCCGCTTTGCTTCGAAAGGCCCCCCGGTTCGTACGGAAATCGCTGTTTTGTGCTACGAAGATGACGGAGCCGTGCAAAACTTACTTCATAGATAACTACGGCCGGTCAGGGCGGAATTTAGCCCAGTTCCTCCTAGTCCTATGCCGTCGTATACACGATGGGCTATTCAATGCTGTGTTTCCATTGTTTCGGTTTACCTCTGCGAGGATAGAGCGTTGAACGAGGAAGTTGTCAATTGGGATTGCCGGGTAAAACCGTTTATCTTGAACCGCCTCAGTCGGTTCCGTGATCACTCCCTCGGTATATAAGGGCCATGGTTCTTCGGTAGTCCTCACGATTTATTGACCCATTTGTTTTTGCCTGGTCTGTTCATTCTACTGGCCTGTTGCGTTCAACCCACTCATATGGCTTGTTAGATTACTTCACGATGACCTCCACTTTAGATCTGACCAACATCCAAGGCGATATCTTGTAAGAACTCTCTTCTCCCAGATGATGGCACTATCGCTCAATGGTCTCGTTTTACAGGAGTGGCCTTCCGAAGAAGACACAGACGTATGTGTTCTTCCAAATTAAAGATGTCGGCCTCTTCAGGAGGCAACTTGTCCAATTCGTGCCTATCGTCAAGACAGTTGCGCAGGTGCTCAAGGATCGTCAGGCGATTGATGACCAAAAGCGTAAGGACAAGGGAGGCAAGCCTAAACTAATCCCAATGGTTGGCGTCAATATCGCATTCTCCAGTAAAGGCCTCGCCCTGGTACTGTCTTTGATATTTTGTTCACAGACGAATACTTATCCTTTCGAGTATAGATGGGAATCAAAGTTGCCGATATGCAAGACACCGCCTTCACTGATGGCCAACTTTCTGACGCGCAATCTCTTGGCGACAACGGTACTACGACTGGCACCTTCACACCAGACTGGGAGAAACCATTTTTGAACCCTATCCACGGCTTGATTTTCTTGTCTGGAGACAGCCATGAGACCATCAACAAGAAGTTGCACGAGGTAGAGGGTGTTTTCGGCCTCGGCACCCACCACTCCTCTATCGTCGAGGTCACTCGCCTCCGAGGTGACGTCCGCCCCGGTGCAGAATCTGCACACGAACAGTCGAGTCTTTTCCCCACTCAAAATTCAGAATTCCCAACTTATCTGTCTTGCACAGCTTTGGTTTCCTGGATGGCATCTCAAACCCCGCCGTCAAAGATTTCGACAAGACCCCTTTCCCGGGGCAAGAGACCGTCCGTCAGGGGGTCATTCTTGCAGGCCACGATGGAGACTCGCGCGCCGCCACACGGCTGCCATGGATGACGGACGGCAGTTTTCTTACTTTCCGTTTTCTCTTCCAGCGAGTCCCGGAGTTCGATAGCTTCCTTGACAAGAACCCTCTTGTGCTACCGGGTCTGACGAGGAAGCAAGGTAGCGAACTTCTCGGAGCGCGGTTGGTTGGCCGGTGGAAAAGCGGTACTTCTCTTATATTCGTATTGTTCGAAGTTTCTCATCATCGGGTTTCCAGGAGCTCCGGTAGATCTCACTCCTCTCGCGGATAACCCTGCACTGGGTGCTGACCCGCAAAGGTGAGTTATTCTTATCATCTCCTCACGCCGCCCGTCAGTGACATGGCTACACAGGAACAACAACTTCCGCTTCCAAGGGGAAGTAAACGACCAGGCCCGCTGCCCGTTTGCGGCACACGTACGTAAGACCAACCCTCGTGCCGACCTTGAGGACCACGGTGCTTCCACCGAGATTCGTCGTATCATTCGTCGCGGCGTCCAGTTCGGACCAGAACTTTCCCAGGCAGAGATTCATGACGGTAAGACACACCACAGCCGTGGGCTGCTCTTTACGTGCTATTCGAGCAGCATCGTAGACGGATTCCAGTTCATTCAGAAGAGTACGCAGACAGAACCTGTGTTTTATGCTACATGATATGTGCTGACCCTGCTCCTGCGCAGGTTGGGCCAACCAGCCGAAATTCCCTCCATTCGAGACTACCCCCGCCGTTCCGGGCATTGATCCCATCATCGGACAGGTTGGAGGCGGGGCTGTTAGGCCGATGTCTGGAACCAACCCGAATGATCCCGTGACGGATCTGTCGTTGCCAGAGTTTATCAACCCACGCGGGGGAGAATACTTGTTCTCTCCCTCCATTGCCGCATTGAGGGACACGCTTGCGGAAGCGGTACATGTGGTATAGGCTCGCCTGAGAACGATAATGATTGATGAATGGACCACAGTTTCATGTATATATGTACATTATGTAGCACGTTGGTATCTGAAATCTGTAAGACTGCGTGAACGCTTGGTCGTCCCGACAGGCTAGATGGGCCGGGCTGTCGAGAGATGAAAGACGATTTCATCGTTCTTTGGACCTCATGTGGTAGGGGTTCAAAATTTAAGATATTGAGTCCGCGACTCCGCGGCCATAGCTCTCCGATC
Organism: Hygrophorus pudorinus; assembly: GCA_003314045.1. Lineage (NCBI taxonomy): Eukaryota > Fungi > Basidiomycota > Agaricomycetes > Agaricales > Hygrophoraceae > Hygrophorus > Hygrophorus pudorinus. Next base: position 29,204 of record QLPF01013749.1, on the reverse strand, counting down.
GGTTTAAAGCGTCCGTTATAACGTCATCTTCTCCACGACGTGTAGGTGAACGCGAAAGTTGTGCACAGAATGCCAAGGCTCAGTTGCAGCATCCGTGCAGCCCGCCACGCTGCGAGGACTCTGTACTGTCACAGGCCTCATTGGTCCTGACGATCAACAGACGTGCGATGGTATGAAATTTTAAATACTCATCTGCTTTGCACTGCTTGAGAGCTACACATCATGATGTCGTAGCGCGTGACGGGTACGTATCAAGAGTCTTGCACACAGGCGACGAACATGGAGATACCTGGAGTCGACGCCGATTCCTACCGTTAACCCGCCCCTGAATGTGGAGCATGGGTCCGAGGACGTCAGTAACATCTACGCTAGAGCCAAAATGAAGCAAGTATGTCAGGTTTAACTTCAAGATAGGCTGTACGAAGAGTGAGTACTGCCAGTGTCCAGCACGTCGGCCTTGGTTTGTGTTGACAGCTGCCTTCATACTGCGTGAGCTTTGGGTAACAGTGAGCAAAGAAGTGCAAGTAGAACGACCCGGACAACTTGCCAATGCACGGTGGGACTGGCTCGGATACCGGGGTCCTGGTTGTCTTTCCAGTAGATGTGAAACGCTATATTTAGTCAATTCGCATCATGAACACATACGCTTTCTTGCCGGTCCTATGGTGCAGCAATCGCCTTCGTATCTCCCCCGCTTTATCAGATGGTGTTACGCAACATCATGATTATGATTTGTACCGGCTTACTGTCCGTACACATTGCTATGACATCGAGGCCCGTCCGCGGGCTCTTCGCCTGATATCGGCTGGCTATCGGAGCAGTATGACTGAACTCGCCCAGATGGGCAGTCTGAGGTCCTTGATCATCGGTTACCAACAAGTCTTCGACTTCGTGTTCAACTTACAAGACTGATCGGCATCCACGCCCGACGTCCTGGGCCTGGGTGATTTTAGGCAAGATGAGCACAAGGATATCCTTATCTCGAGCTCAGGCCTGAGGCTGAGGCGCTGAAAGCTTTGGAATGTTCTGACATCCATGTGGATATGGCATCACTGGGATCGCATCATAAAGGGACTCGATCATGATCTTAAAACCGTACTTCCACCCATGACAGACCGAGGGAGTCTATTAGAGTAAAATAAGATAAAGGAAAAACGAGATTATAATACATAGAATACATTCCATTTCCAAGAACTTGGACAACAACAATTACAAATACACGGCCATCAAGCCTCATGTCTTGGCGGTGTCGGGACCTTCCCCGTCAACGTCATGAACCTCCACACAAGAGACAGGCTTGTTCTCGACTCCCAGCACTGTCGCTGAGGCAGAAGTCACAGGTTGATGTGGAATCGGCTGAGGCGGATATCCAGCATAAGGCCATGCAACTCCTGTATATGCAGGGTAATGACTATGCGGAGGTGGGTAGTAAGGATAATACTGTTGTTGTGCCGATGGCGTTGAAGGGTCAACACCGCTCGCTGTAGAGAAGCCCGGATGTGTATACGGGGCCACTTGAGGTGGTGAGCCTGGCGTGGAAGTTGAGCCGTTTGTAGCGGGAATGGCGCCCTGATATGGATTCGGAGAGTACATGTGATGGTGGGGAGGTAAGGGATATCCAGGGACTTGGTAATAGCTGGGCACACCATAGGGTGGGTAGTGCGGGTGAGGCATGGCGGCGACATTGGGGTCCGAATACGAATGAGGTGGCTGCTGAGCTGTAATGGGGGGAGGTGGATTGAGTTGGTCTGTGGAAGAGGAAGCTTGAGCTTGAGCAGTCTTGGTTTTGCGAGGGCGTTTAGGTGGTGTGGACCCATACGGGTCGAAACGCTTGTGGGTGCGTTTGCCTGTGTTGGGGGAACCTTCGGACATGTGGGCGTCGCTGAGAAGAGGAAGACCGGACGAGAGTGGGGCTGGTAGTAGAGAAGGTGATGACTCGACATCATCTGCCTCGCCACGGTATCGAGGTAGTCCATCTACACCAATTTCTACCTTCGGTGGGTTGCGGAAGTGTGTCTTGTCGAGATATTCCGGACTGATGTCGAGAGAGGCTAGTTCTGGAAGTGAGGACGGGGACCGCAGGCGACCACCCTCGACATCTTCAATCTTATAATATGAGATCAGATGTTGCGACACCCCGCTAATGGTCAATGAAAATGTCTGCACAGACCAGTGAATTAGAGAAGAGAGACACGGAGAAATTGTCAGACGAGCCTTTTTCACCAACCCATCAGGTTTGAACTTGTAGCTGTTCGTCAGACTTCCCACGAGCGTTCTTTCGCGATGTCTGTCGACTCCTACCTGTCCACCCTCACCCTTGGGTCTGCTCAGCGTCTGGCCCTCGAGCTTCACACCGTCCACGTTGTACTGTGACTGCTCATTAACGTCAGACGGCGGTGGATCAGATCGGGCGCCTCGATGTCCAGCCCCTCTTTTATCTGTCTCGCGATAAAGCAAGAAATTGCCTAGGATACGGCTGGGACTCCAGAAAAAACCATCAGTCCATCGTTTGATACCACTTTCATCCTCATCAAAGACGAAGACCGAGCCGGAGGTGATCATTTTACGTTCAGAATCAACTAGGCGACGAGTCACTCGAGGGATGAGGCCACGGCGAGCGGCTTCAAGGATAAGAAGAGCATCGCCAGTGGTCTCTATCCAACCCGACCAAGGTGGCTCCGTCCATGTATTAGCAGGTTGGGCGCTGTTGGCCGATTGATTGGTTGACATACGCCAATAACGATGGCAATGATGAGCTGAATCATGATCATCGTTGGGCACGTTGAGCAAGGAAACGTTATATAATTTCAGAGATAAGTTGGAGATGATCAGCCACCGACATAAAGTAAAGTTTAAAATACAAAGTTGGCTCACCGAGCACGAAGATTTGCGGGTGGAGGGCGAAAATGTGAAAAAAGCCTAATTAGGATTCAAAACCCGCTTGGTAGCGCCACAACATTTCGTCTCCCCTCTGAAGCTCAAGCTACATGCAGTTAAGCTGGTATAGACTGTCGAACACTTGGTTTCTATGATTATCGAAGGAACAGTGTCGTAAGGCGTAGTTACTGCTGGAATAACAGAATTCGAACTGCTTCCAGAATCCAGATCCGCCGCCCTCGACTGACTGGAAAAGGTGTGTTGGCGTTTCTTCAGACGTTGCCCAGGTAGCAACTGACATGCCAATCGGGCTCGTACAGGTAACAGAAGGGCAAGGATGCCCACCCTTAAAGTGCCTTGTTCCTAAACGCGTGTTTAGCCAGGACCCAACTGGTGGTTCGTGGGTCTTGAAAGCGTGAACAGTTGTACTATCTGTACGATTAGCCATACTCAGGCGATCAAAAATACCATCATTTGACATCGTCGACCTAGACTTCACTTATCCCCGAGCGCACGCTGACGGTTCCTGTCTGATGATGCCATAACACTATAGCCTTCACAAGGGTTTCTCGTTGTTCAATGACTAGCGCGCTGCTGGGAATAGCTTTGCTTCCTCAAGGCTCGGAGTCTTTGTAATTGCACTTCAAGCCTGAGTGTGATCATAATTAGCGATTGGTTTGTGCGTTGCAAATGCGGATTTGCCTTATTATGTCGTCCAGTTTATTTCTGGATGTCGAGTTTTCACGGTTCCACTGGCAGAGTTCTCGGACTCGGACTCCCGTCGATTTCACACTCCATGGATCCAGTGCCAGTGGCAGAAATTTTATCGGCTTGATCGTCTTCGGTTCTTTTATTCGGGTGGCCCTGTGATAATTAATGTGAGTGTCTAACCCTTGGTGGAGATCTTTTGTAATCCTCGGAACGTATTCTGTTCGCGGCCATGGTATGCAGGAACCCGTCATTTTTCTTGACAGGCATTCATGTAGGTCTTCTTTTCAACCCTAACATAGACACATTGTGCATCGTGATCATGATCACTTCGTGCCTTGAGGCTTGGGCCTTGGATACAGTATGGATTGGCTTCGCATAAAAGGGGAACTCTTCCCCAACTCCCCTAGCAAGGATGCCTTTCTCCAAGGCTCTCTGGTGGTCTTTTTTGTTTGCAGTCACTCCTGTGAGTCAGTGTCATCTATGGGCACTTATTTATCACTAAATGCTCGCCTTGTTGGACCAGTTAATTCATACTTATCACGTTCACCCAACACACAACCATCGAGCTCACTTGCTTGCTTCTCGTGCTCTTCCCAGCGGCTGGACATCTCTAGGATGTTATTTGTGAGCAGACTTGCTCGTATTACTATATACCTTGCCCTTTCAACTATCACACGCGCATATCATATACAGAGATAACGTCGGTGGTGTGAGGACTCTCCAAGGAGCAACCCAAGCGGGCGCAACTAATACCGTCGAGTCCTGTGTCGCTTTCTGCATTTCTAAGAATTTTATATTCGCTGGGGTGGAATTTGGCCAGGAATGCTGTACGTTGCCATTTGCGAATCCCTTCCGTTTACCTCACAGTAATGTGTTTACGTGTAGATTGCGATAATCTCATTGGGAAAGGAGCTTCAGGCCTCACTACCTCTCTCTCCGATTGCAATATGCCCTGTAGCGGAGATGCTTCGGAGATGTGCGGAGCAGGCAATCGCCTGAATATTTATTGGAGTGGAGCAACTCCGCCTCCGCCTCCAGTGACTGTAGCCAGTGTTGGTAAATGGGTCTCGCTCGGATGCTATAGGTAATATCTCCTTGTACTACTTCACAATCATGGCTCATGTCTTGGCCGTACAGCGATAACAATCCGGGAGGCCGCACACTCACGACTGGTCAAGCTGTGGTCGGTCAGGTCACGATCGAGAGCTGCACCACAGCGTGCTTCAACGCTGGCTTCCCATTTTCTGGCACAGAGTTTTCTGCTGAATGTTGTGAGTTGACATTCAACTTCGCGATATATCGGCAGTCTCAGTAAATGCTCCTCACAACAGACTGTGGCTCGACCATTTCTAACGGCGGCGCACCGACTCCTATTACCGATTGCAGTATGACGTGCAGTGGCAATACCTCGGAGTTCTGTGGTGGTCCAAATAGGCTGGATATGTATAACTTTACTGGCACACTTCCCAACCCCGGCAGTGGTGGCAGTGGTTCTGTTCAACCTGTCACTTCTGGCCTTCCCAGCCCATGGACATATAGTGCCTGCTATGTGTGAGCTACCTAACTGGATTCTCAGAACGTGACTAACATCAGACATAGCGACAACGCCCATGGCCGAGTTTTCTCCACACAGATCAACGACAACAGTGCTCTGACAGTCGAAAGCTGTATCAGCACTTGTATTAGCCAGGGTTTCTCCTTGGCTGGGATGGAGTTCAGTGTTCAATGCTGTAAGCGTTTGGTCGAATAACAAACTCAAATTAGCCACTCATAATTCTCGCAGTCTGTGGCAACACTCTCATAGATGGCGCGGTTGTGGGTCTCGGAGCCGATTGTAACATGGGTTGTGGCGGAAAGGCTACGTATGTATCTTGGAATCAGTGTTGTGTGCAGACTTGATAATTCAGCCTTGGTCCTCAGCGAAGCTTGTGGTGGGCCAAATCGTCTTTCTGTGTACACTTCCACCGGCAGTGTAACAGCACTACCGGTACCCGTCACCCAAACGACTGGTCTTCCAGGACAATACACTTATCACGGTTGCTTTTCGTAAGTAGATCTTCCCCATCGACAAAGGACATACTTATCAGTTCATGATAAACAGAGAGCCGAACGGTGCCCGGATGTTCCCTTACCAAAATATCTATACCACCAATAATTCCGTTGCAGGATGCCTTGGCCAATGTGCCGCTTTTGGCTATCCTGCGGCTGCAATGGAGTTCGGGCAAGAATGTTGTGGGTGTTGATCATTACACTTGGACGACATGCCTTGATTGATTAACCATGTTTTTTTTTCGAAGATTGTGGAGACGTTTCTAACATAGCTAGTGGTGCCGCGGCCCCCGAAACGGATTGCTCTTTGCCATGCTCTGGTGACCCCATTCACCTGTGTGGTGGCGCCCTGAGACTTTCTGTATATACTTGGAACGGCAACCTGCAGACATGGCATACACCGGCCAATACTGGTTTCTACCAGGTCAGCTAATTGCCCTTGGGGGAAATTTTCGCTTTATTGACTGTGATGCATTGGTCCAGTTCCTCATTGGAGGGGTTGTCGTTCCCCTTATTGCTACTGTCGGGATCAACAACAAAATCTCTTTCCTGGAAAAGGACGGGACAGGTTTCGCCAATTCTACAGGTGCATATGAGTTAGATCTCAGTGAAATTAACAACTTCTCCGCCGCCTGGCGCACAATGCACATCAAATCGGATGTATTTTGCTCCGCCGCTGTCGTCCTTCCCGATAAGGCAGCTCGGATAATCAATATTGGTGGCTGGTCACTCGATTCAACGTTTGGTATTCGTTTGTACGCTCCTGACGGATCTGCCGGTGTTCCCGGCACTAATGACTGGGAAGAAAACTTCAATGAACTCAAGTTACAGGTAATGATGTCTGTTGATTCACTGGCTCGCTTGTACTAACGATCGCAATGCAGCGCGGTCGTTGGTACCCGTCCGCACTTGTTTTGGCGAATGGCACGATTCTCGTGGTTGGAGGCGAAGCTGGTAGCAACGGTACCCCAGTGCCGAGTTTGGAATTGTTGCCGACAATCGCTGGTGGGTCCACGGTTGTCAACCTGGACTTCTTGTTGCGCACAGATCCGAATAACCTTTATCCGTTCCTATTCGTGCTGCCAAGCGGAAACGTATTGATTGGCAAGTTTCTCCAATTTCTCTTAGGTGTTGAGTCTGACACCTGGCATAGTCTACTATAATGAGGCACGAATCCTGGATGCGGGAACATTTAATACTATCACCGCACTCCCGAATATCCCCGCCTCGGTCAACAACTTCTTGGGCGGAAGGACTTATCCGTTGGAGGGTGCTGCCGTCCTCCTACCCCAATCAGCGCCTTACACGGCTCCTATCACAGTTCTGGTCTGTGGTGGATCCACCAATGGTGCTGGAATTGCATCCGACAACTGTGTCAGCATTCAACCGGAGGTACCTGGTGCAACTTGGGTTCTTGAGCGTATGCCCTCCCAACGTGTGATGCCTTGCATGGCAGCTTTGCCTGATGGCACATTCCTGATCCTGAACGGAGCGCAGCAGGGTTACGCTGGATTCGGACTTGCCAGCAAGCCTAATTTGAACGCCCTCTTGTACGATCCTTCGCAACCAGTCAATTCGCGGATTTCCATCTTGGGCAACACCATCGTCGCTCGTCTGTACCACTCAGAAGCCACGTTGTTACCTGATGGACGTGTGTTAGGTGCGTGTTTTGTAGTGAATTTCTGGAAGTTTTGTTTAACCTTCTGCGCTTTAGTGTCCGGATCTGACCCCCAGACTTTCGATGCCAATGGCAATCCCATCTTCCCCGAGGAGTTCCGGCTGGAGGTATACGTCCCTCCTTACCTCAACCAGGGCTTTACTCAGCCCTCGTTCACGATTACGACCACGGACTGGGCTTACAACGGACAGTATAGTATAACTGTCACCCTCCACCAGGGCACAACGTCAACGATGAAAGTCGCCCTCATTGCTGGTGAGTGACTTCCATCCAGGATGCTTGTCTCTGCTCAATCCAATGGCAGCGACCTCGAGTACCCACGGCAATACAATGGGAGGAAGAACACTATTCCCCGCCTTCTCGTGCTCTGGAACTACCTGTACCATCACTGCCCCTCCCAATAGCCACGTCAGTCCTCCAGCCTGGCACCAATTATTTATTCTTGACGGTCCGACACCGTCCCACTCTCATTGGGTTCGCATTGGCGGGGACCCGGCCAGCCTAGGCAATTGGCCCAACTTCCCAGACTTCACCCTGCCCGGCGTGTGATTGCCTTGGTATCTTTATTTTTAAAATCTTAAGGTTGATAAGCCAACTACCTGACATTCGTTTTCGTTCGATACTGGATCCGTACTTTTCTCTCGTTTTTTTTCTTCCCAGGTTTCACTTGGCAAGTTCGTCCCTCGTTATTAAATTATTGCTACTGCGGTTATGATGATGGACAATTTTCGGAATACGTTTGGTAATGTGGGACTCTCAGTAATGAATGCCCTTTTTTGTTGGAGTCTAACGTCACGGACGACCCACCATGCGTAGTCCGCACGACCGTGTCAGATGAACGTAACAGAACGTTGGGCGTGAGCAATGGACGCACGCACCTAAAGCTTGATATCCGGAACGATTGCTACATGTAGGGCCCGCCCTTGGTATCTGCTGGAGTCCCCTCGCCAGCAAAAATGCGTGCTGATGAACTCATGTTGGGGGAGGACAGTATAACCGCCTGTGCGTCATTCCGTCTCGGCAGTATAATAATAGGAACTTCCGGGGTTCTTACGATCGCAAGATGCGCGGTGAGATAGTCTCCGCAGGCAGCACAATTCTCCCCAGCATATCCCCCCCCGGTAGGGAATCATCGATCATCAATCATTGGCAAGGCCCGAAAATAACATGTCGACGTCGATCTCGATCCGGAGCTTCCTTTCCTTGGCTTTTTATTTCGGGCTCTTATTTCCATCCGGAAGAACAATAAAACGACGATTATATTTCACGAGAATGTTGTATACCCCCAAGTCACAGACTCAGAGTTGATCACCACGAATGGAAACTGCCCCAGATGCTACGTGCCAGAGGGCTTGGCAGGCTGCATAGTGACCCGACGTCCAATAAGCAGGGGTTTGAGGCTGAGACCGGATATCAGATCACATATACACTTGGGTGTCAGAGTAAAACACTCACTTGTTAGACGGTTGAACACTGATAGGGCGACGGGCCACAGCAGGACGACTAAGCACACATTAAACGGATTGATGCTAGGTCATACGACAAAACAAACTCACGCCTCAGACGGTTTCCTTTCCGTACTGACGGGGGGCGCCATGAGCAAAGGGCGGAGGCTAAGAATGTCGATCAGTCTACAGTCCAAACGTTACTACAAGTACGCACCACTGCATACCCAGTGAAAGGATACGCCAGCGCTGGATACTGCGGCTCTTCCGCAAAAGACACAGAATAACGGGTCGACCGGTTGGGTACTGCGGAGATCGACGGTCGACCCGTTTCCGGATGGTACTGTGTCCCCCAGGCGGGAGCTGTCCTGGGCGGTTTGTACTGTGCGCCGTTGGTAGCGGGAGGCGGCACTGCTATGTCTGGGACGAATACCATCGGGGCTGTGGTTTCCTTGACTTTCTTTGCCCGAATGCTCTGTCTGAAATAAAAGAACAGAGCGCAAGCCATCCCGAGAACGATTACTGCAAGTGAAACGTCAAGATAAGAAGTATTATTGAAATCAACAAACGCACAGATGACAAGTACAATGGCAACTATGACACCGTCAGAAGGTCGAGAATAGCAGGACGTTTTCCCTGTACTACATACAGAGTGCGTCAGCCAGTTGTTATATTCTCCTGAGAATTCACGCACGCATCCGTTTTGCAAACCTGTTGCGCCTCTACACTGGGAACGGATGCGAGGGCCAATAGGGTCGCGAGAGCGAAGGGAAGTAAACCGGTCGGAAGCATTTGTACCTTGAAGTCTGAAGGTGTAAATTTTCACATCGCGCGGCAGGATAACGACGTCGAATGGGTACATACAAGCCATTCGTTAGACAGGAGATGCTGAATGTAATGAACGAAAGAAGAGGACTTGAAAGGATACAGCCGTTGAAGAATACTTGTCGTGAATTGAGACACCAGGAGGTTCTGCTCTGCAGCCTGGGGAAAGAAAAGGGAGGCATGAGAAATTCGCTATCTATGCGGCCGGCTCTGCTTGGTGCTGTTGTCGTTGATCCGTAAAGGAACGGTTGCCATCACAGCGCACAGCCCAGCATTGACATAAGTTATCTTGGACGAAGCAAAATGATTGCCCACTGACCGGGTCGAACGATCGGCCTCGCCATAGCATATATACAAGTGGCGCGCTCTACCACTGAGCTAAGCGGGCATATATTCAAACTTGATCATGGACATAAAAGGTCGTGGTTTGGGCGATATCTGCTGACCAGTCAAAGCTCGGCAGCACCATCAGCAATTGCCACTCTCACTGCCCACGAATCGGTGTCCCATTGCTGTAGACGAAATTGAAGGAATGCACGAATCTAGACCAGGGTGCAAATCCAGAGCGCCCGGGCCATTTCAGAGAAAGTGTACGCCTGAGGGGATCTTATTCTTTTGGTATGTCGTTATTCATCATGGACTAGGTCATGTCGCGTGATGGCTTTAGGTGTTGTAACTGGGCGTTACGACTATTATCATCCCCAAGTTCCAGAGGATCAAATTGACTACTGAGCACGTCTCGAAGCGAGCCATATCTCTCGCTGTGTTCGTGAGGTATGATGGTTCCTTAATTATTTCCTCTGAATATCAATGATTCCCATCTATAGGACCTCTCCGCGCTCACCACATTCGATATTCTTCGGCATTACGCCATTGATGTTGTCAGTTCGCAAAACCCCCGTCTCGCCCTAAAACCCGCGCCATCCACACCTTGCACGATGACTCCCAGTGCCTCCGCGGCCACCAGCGTGCCACCCCAGAACAGATAGACAATATGTGGGGCGGATGCAAAGAGTGTGGAGATGGGGTCGTGTGTGTCTTTTTGCGAGTGGGGGGAGGAGCGTGAGCATTTGGTAGAGCACGAAGCGGTGGTCTGGGTCAGAGGTTATACCGGATTTAGGGAGACAGAGGAGGATGGTTGCGAAGTCCGGGGTGTGCAAGGGAGTGAGGCGTGGATGCGGGCAGTTGGGTTAGGGGACTTTGCGGTGGAGGGGGGTGAGTATTCGCTGAGAGGTCGAGGTAAAGAGGGTGTGGCGTGGAGGAAGTGGGCGCGTCCGAGTCGTTTGGGGACAGCCAGACGTGGTGAATGAATGTGGTCTCGTTGTCTGCTTGGTAGACGCGGTGTTTGTTGCCCCCTGTCTGCTACAGCTGACTCGGAGAGTAGATACTCCTATACTCCTACTCTTAACCATTGCCAATTGCCATGCCTAAAAAACTTTCGTATAAAGAATCACATAAACACCACCCATTCCAGTCTGTCAGCAGTAGTGGGAACAAATACCATTCCGATGGAAAGTCGTCGAAGAGAAAACTGTAAGTTTATTATGCCACTACTCCGAGTCAATCAGCATTTAATTCTGGGTCTCCTAGGGTGGAGATGAAATTCGAGAACGAACCTAGCTGCATACCCCCAAATAGTGCCGAAAACTTCAAGGGCTTGCTGGTCGGACTGCGTGACCATCTCTGCACTTCGGAAACGACCCGTGCTTTCTATGTTGAAATTGCGCGAGAATTTCACGCTGCATTTCCAGTCGACCTTCACAATCAGTACAAGGTGCCGACAGATGAGGATTTTAGGGACTACCTAAAGTTTCAATGGCCGATTATCAAGACTGTCATTGGCCGCAAAGACAAACTGGTGTGGGGTTACGTCTATAAGGGAAATGGAACCCCACATACCATTCATATACTATCTGAAATTGTAGCATCGGCGGAGCGAGCAGTAAGTTTCTTGGATGTTTTACACTAAATAAAGCTCATTCCGTTTTAGGCTGTGGTTGGTGGCTCATGGACGAAAATGGAGCTTCAAGAATACAACCTCATAATTGCAATGATCATTTTGCACGAACTGGCTCATGCCTTCACCAAAACGTGGTTCTGCGAAGCCATCACCCCTGTCAGAGTAGGTGTTGGAAAAAATATACAAACAGGTGAAGCAGGTATGTTTGTGGAAGAAAGGCTATTGAGTGGAATATTACGAGTTGAGTGGGATGAGAGGAATATGGTGGACATGGATCTTATCGACCGGGTATTGTTGATAAACAATTCTCGGAATCTCATAATCAGTAAGAGCATACACTTCAGTACTTTCAGAGACGAAGACACTGATATATATTTCTAGCTGCCGATATGGCAAAAGATATACTGAGTTCATTGCGCACCAAAAATCTTCGTCCTCCTCAGATAAATTTAATGAAGATATCATATCCCACCGGCAGGTCCATTCGCGCTCGAATCACAGAGGTCACAGTCATGCCGAAGAACAAGCTTGTAGGACTGGGCATATCATACCCCAGCGATGACAAGTAGTTGAGGGAGACAAGTATAATATATTGTGTCGCAAAGTCAACCGAGTTCAGTATTACATCAAATGAATCAGCCAGGCCATGCTAACATTGACCTGAGAATAACAATATGCCTCACCTGAGTAACCGACTCCGGAGTCCTCAACAGCCTCTCGTCCCGCTTTCAGGCCAAGCCAGACTGCAAATAACACTCCTCAATCGATTGGATGCTGTATCTAGCGGCAGGGATAGCCATAAGCCCGGCGTGCCTCAGCCCCAGTCATAGCTGGCGAGCATACTAGGTATACATTGGAAGTACAGCCTTGCCTCCCAAAGCACACACGAGCCAATCGATCGACTGCTCGTACACGTGTGGGTACGTGTCGTCCGTTGGGTCCTCGAAGGCTATAATGAGATAACAGCTCTCCACAAAAGTCGGAAACGCACAACGCACATCAGCCTGCAACCACACATCGATGCTGTTATCAGCGAGCTCTCCCATCCCTTCCGAACGCACGGTTGCCATGGTCCACCCATCGACTTTTCGAACATAGCCAACTTGGCCTCGCTAAGATTGATCATAAACTCCAAACCCGCCTTCCTCGCGTCCTCCGTCTCCTCATCCATCGTCATGCCATCCTCCTCGGCCTCGTCCCACTCGCACCCGCCGCGGATGACTTGGGACCCCCAGCGGAAGGAGGGAATGTGAACTCCCCCCGCTCGTGGGGAATGGTTTTGCGACTGTGGGTGTTGGACCCGGGTCGGCGCTGGATAGGATGAGCGCTGGGAGGAATCCGAGGGGAGTCGGAGGTGGGGCTGGAAGGAGAGTTGGTTGGTTGTTATGAATTTTGGCGGTGCTCCTTAGAATAACATCTTTCTCGGGGACGGGAACCCCTCGTATCATTTCGTTCGCTACGTATCATGCACAGAAACAAGTATATACTGTCAAGCCTCGACCAAACGCATCTTCTGGGTCAGTCGCCAACCATGCACGGTCGATCGGACCTCTTCATCGCCTGGATCCTCGGGAAACATTGGCTGAAGCCAGAAGAAGAAAAAAGGAATCAATGGGTGTCCATCCATGACTCGATAGACCTAAGGGCAGTTCGTACCGGAAATTTCTGGGTCAAAAATTCCTCACAATTCCAATCCATACTACGTGCCCGGACAAAAAAATTCAAGTCCCGATCAGCAAGGTGCGGCCGGTGGTGAGTGTAGAAGACAAGGAGCGAGGGAATGTGGTCGGGGACAGTGCCTTGCGTTTGTCCCTCTGACTTTCCTTGCTCGAAAACAGGCGCAAGAGCTAGTTTGGAGGTTTCAAGAAGGGCATCATGCTGTATATCACAAGAAAGATAGGAGAGTTTAGTGCTGTGGAGTCAGGCAGTACACGGCGACTGTACCTGGGAATGATTGAAGATAAGATCTGACATTATGATAAGATCAAACCCGCCAGACGATCCTGGAGAGACAGAAAGCGCGTCCAACAGAGGTCTTACAGGGCGACCCCATATATACCCCTGCAGCCGGAGTAAGCTTGGTGGGTCCGGTCCACATATTTCATACCGAACACTCGCCTGTATGGAAACACGTTTTCTATCACTAACTGGGATGTTGGTCCTGACATTATACTCCAGATTCGCGACGAGATCCGCATCAGGATAGTCGGTCAACACAACCTGATGGTTCGAAATATCGCTGAGCCGAGACCATCGAAAACGAGACCGATAGCTACCTGGGAAGCTCCATTCTTTGCGGCAACGAGGCCTGGAAGTCCGCCTCCCGCCCCGAGTTCGAGCACAGTGCGATTACGGTACAGATCAGCGTTTGAATCCAGATACGAGGCAAATGAACGCGCAGCGTTCCATCTGTTATAGTTCGTTGTCAGTAACAAAATTCGCGCACAACATAACATGTCGCACAGGTGGTGGCCCCAGAGAGAATGGGTTCCAACTAATCTTATATCGATGACCTTCCAGTCAGTTGTGGAGTCTGATGAGCGGTCGCCACTTGGATGATCGCGGGTATAAGAGACCAGGGTTGGCTCGGGCGTTGGAGGGCGGGGTGGTTCCTAGCGAGGAAAAATTAGGACCAAACAGTAAATTTTACATAGGGACTGACCGTGAAGATGGAGTCAAGCGACAGGTCCGAATCATCGACCATAGACATGACGGCAACTTCTCGGGTTGCTCAGGATTGGACCTTTGCCTGTGACTAAGGCTGTATGGTTTTCAGTCGACAGCCTAAGAGCTAACAGTTACTGTAACCAGTCTGACGAATCCCGAGGCATTATATGCACAAGTTATAATAATGGATCCATGGCTCCGTAACATTTCGGGCGGTCAAAAATATTGAAGTTGGCAGCAACTTGGTCACGAAAAAAACAAACCACTCGCTCTCCAAATCATTACGACCTGAAGTGAAAAATCCACGTAAATCGAAAAACGGCAGTACTGCATTGCCCTGTCCACAGGTCGTAGCATTAACATTGCTATGCTGTTCCCGAGTGGGAACATTATTATAATACAGTAATAATGTCACAACCGCACACTTAAGCTAGCGCCATGGAGGTAGGGACCATACTGCCTTGAGAACGATAGAGCTATTGACCTAACATAACAAAATCCAGACAGCTGTTCAAGTTCCTGATAGGTCCATCCGTATCTGTGCTGATAGAGGTGGAACATTCTGCGACGTCCATGCGTGGGTCTTACACTTTTACATTCTCCACTGACCAGCTTATTGTCATTGGACAGGTCGTACCCTGACTCTGCTACCCCAGATAAGAGGAAAGACATTGTGGTGAAACTTCGTGAGTTATACACCACGCCTTTGTTTAGCCTTTTCTGTCTGAGTGCGTACATACAATGAAGTATCACAGGACCCCGCCAACTACAGCGATGCACCCACGGAGGGTATACGTCGTGTTCTGGAACTCGTGACTAATAATAAAATACCCAGAGGGATCCCCTTGAGCACAGACAAAATCGGTAAGATCCATCGCCCAACTCACACCTTTGCCTGACGTTCCATCAGATTATATCCGATTATCCACGACGGTCGCAACAAATGCTCTTCTGGAGCGCAAGGGTCATAGACATGCTCTTCTCATAACCAAAGGATTCAAAGATCTCTTGTTGATCGGCAACCAATCTCGCCCCAAAATATTCGACCTCAACATCCGACGCCCGCATCCTTTGTATTCCGCTGTAATCGAAGTTGACGAACGCGTGACATTGGTGGGGTTCACTTCGGATCCGAGGGCTGAAGAGAATGCCGTGCAGTTCGATGAGCATGGAAAGGTCACGAGGGCGTATAGAGGTGCTGGATGGGATGGCAAGGGTGACGCAGAGGGTCCTGGTGATATCGTAAGAGGTTTATCTGGAGAGGCCGTGAGGATTCTGAAGAGACCTGGCGAGTTTTTCTTCTATGTCATCTGTGAGGTGAATTCAAACCCCTATTTATTATGCTACTAGATGTCGAAGTCGTAAAACACGATCTCCAAGACTTGTACGATTCAGGATACCGCTCCATCGCCATTATATTCGCCCACTCTTACACTTTCCCTGACCATGAACATCAAATCGGTGACCTCGCGCGCTCTGTTGGATTCACGCATGTTTCTGAATCTGCCCAATTGCTCCCAATGATCAAAATGGTTCCGCGCGGTGTGTCATCAACCGCTGACGCATACCTCACACCCATCTTGCGCGAGTACCTTGATGGTTTCTTCAGTGGATTTGACGAGAAGTTAAGGGATGGGAGACTGATGAGCCCGAGAGTAGAGTTCATGGGCAGTGATGGCGGGCTAGTGGATCTGAACAATTTCTCGGGGCTGAAGAGCATCTTGAGTGGTCCCGCTGGAGGTGTAGTCGGGTATGCCCTGACAAGTTGGGATGGGAACGAAAAACATCCGATCATTGGGTTTGTTGCTCGGTACCTCAGTACCTGCTAAATTCTTCTTCCTGACGTGATTGCAGCCTTGACGTAGGCGGAACCTCCACGGACGTCTCGCGATTTGATGGCAGGTATGAGGTCGTGTACGAGACCACCACGGCAGGCGTAACAATACAGTCACCGCAACTCGACATCAACACTGTTGCAGCTGGCGGCGGGTCGTGTCTTACCTTCCGCAATGGTCTTTTCCTCGCCGGACCGGAGAGTGCAGGTGCAGAGCCAGGACCGGCGTGCTATCGGTTCGTGTTGATACATCGTTCCTACGTCTATCATTGAAGGGACAAACGCAGCAAGGGCGGCCCGTTGGCGGTGACGGATGCAAACCTCCTCATCGGCAGATTAATCCCAGACTACTTCCCCAAGATATTCGGAAAGTCAGAAAAAGAACCGTTGGACATCGAGGCTTCTCGATCTGCATTTGAGATGCTTGCCCGGGAGATTAACGGGAATAGCGAGAAGCAATTGTCGCTGGACGAAATTGTGTACGGGTGAGTGTAATACAAGTACTCTCCAGATCACTTTATAATAATTCCAATCTAGTTTCATCAAGGTTGCAAATGAGACCATGTGTCGTCCTATACGAGCCCTGACTGAGGCCAGGGGATATGCTAGTTCCAAACATGTGTAAGGTTTATTCCCATTTGATTGTATCCCATGGGCTTATATTGCGGCTTCTGTAGACTGGCCAGCTTCGGGGGTGCCGGAGGACAACATGCATGCGAAATTGCGAGTCTCCTAGGCATCAAAACGATCCTCATCCACCGTTACAGCTCCATCCTGTCTGCTTACGGTCTAGCTTTGGCTGACCGGTGAGCTCCTTATTCAACGGGTCAATCAGCTAAACTAATACCTGACGCAGTGCTTACGAGCTCCAAGAGCCTTCGTCGACTTTCTACTCTGCGCAAACCAAGGCGTCTCTGCTTTCGCGACTAGACAGACTATCGTCAGATGTGCGTACGGAACTCAAGCGCCAGGGCTTTGAGGGCGATCGCGTGCACGTAGAGAGGATGCTCAACATGCGCTTTGAGGGCACTGATACGGCATTGATGGTCCTACCAGAAAGCAAAGACGGAGATGGAAAGGAAGACTTTGAGGCGGCATTTAACAGAATCTACAGGGCTGAATTTGGTTTTTTATTGGAGACGAAGGGCGTCATTGTTGATGATATCAAGGTCAGAAGTTGTCGCAGTTGGTCTATCCCAACAACTGACAATTTGCCCCTTACAACAGGTCCGGGGAATCGGCAAAACATTTGACACGCTTGGTGAATCAGTCTACCGTGAAGTTTCGAAGCTCACCACGCGAGTTGCGGGCCGCGCAAAGGCAAATTCGACGTACAGCGTGTATTTTGACAAAATTGGCCGGGTTGACGATACCCCAGTATTTTTATTAGAGTCGTTGGAAGTGGGTGATTTGGTGGAGGGTCCGGCGATGATTATTGACGACACACAGACTATTGTGCTAGTCCCAGGAGCGCAGGGAGTGCTAACGAGCAAACATTTGTATATCACGTTATAGCGCTGGTGAATATAATACCAATTCACCTCCCACGCTTCGCCTCGTCGTTATGGATAAGCGGCAACTTCAAGTTGTGTCATTGGGTCCGTCCGTATGGACTTCCTCCAGCGTCATCTATCACGACCACTACCCTCAGGCTTTTCACCTGCTAATGATGGCCCACAGTCTCCCCGAACTATTAAAATATCTAGTTTGAGCAGAGCCAGTCCTTCCAGACTCATCCGCCGCGTTTCTAGCATATTTTCGACCCGCAAGAGACCACAACTTTTGGCGCCTGTCTGTAATATCGCAATTCGCAACGGACATTTGAGCCGATCTCCCTCTCCTCCCACTCCTGCCGATGAAGAAGACATACGTCGACCAAGTGGTCTCGGCCCTAGGGCAGGTTCAGTCGCGTCGAATCACTCACTTCCACTGGCATCTCCTACCTCTGAGTCACCGAATGTATTCCAGTTCGATATTGGGTTACGTTCCAGGAGCGTTAGTTCGCCCAACTTGTTACGCTCGGATACCAGAGGGATTTTGCAGGCAAGGACCACGCTTTCATCTTCAATGAAGCCACTCGTCACCATCGACGTTCCTGCGGAGGTTTTGGAAGCAATATTTTCATTCCTGCCTCGTCAAACTGTCGCATCCTTGGCTCTCGTCTCGAGATTATTTTATCGTGCAACCAGAAGTGTGCTCTATCACATATTGGACTTGCGAACTCTCAGGCCCACACGTATCCAAAAGCTCCATACTCTCCTGGCGCAAAGACAAGATCTGGCTCATGGGGTCCGCACATTCATCTGCGATGATTGGCCCCCCGCTGTCTACTCGAAAACTATTACATTCCCTTCGTCCGCGTCCACTTTCAGTGTTGCCCTCAACAATATGCATAACCTCACCGCGCTCACCGTCCCTTCTTTCGATTCTGCCGTCTTACGAGGCCAACTCCCCTTCCGCCTTACAAGACTTACACTTTTGAACATCACAATGTCTCTGGACGAGCAAGTAGGCCTCTTCGAGTGGTTGGATGGCCAACCGGAGATAACGTACTTGGCGTTCCCCAACCTCGTTGAGGGGCCCCAAGATGCTATTCCACACGTCGACAAGAATCGTATCCCTCAGCTAAACAAAACATGTACCATTTATTCTACCAAAACTTGTTCGACCGGTTCCACCCCGTTCAGTTCTCCGTTTCTTTTACCCTTGCTGTCATCCCTCCACGCACCCCCCACCCTCGCAGCTCTCCTTGCGCCAGTGCGATCGCTCACCGATATCACTGTCCACATCCAGACCACGCTTTACGCTGGGCTGCGCCCTTCCGCACTCATGGGGGCATTTCGGGGCGTCAAGTGTCTTTCTGTAAGGTTCGGAGAAAACATCGACAGGAGATCAGTGGAGAAGGTACTGGGCGCGGCAGGGGCCGTTCTTGGGAAGATTCTGCATGGGTCGGAAGCGTTGGAGGTACTGGAGGTGGAGGTGAAATGGTCGAGTGAGGAGGTAGGTTGGGTTTCGATGTTGGCAAGTCTCATTCTTACGTTCCTCTGCAGGAGCTCTACAAGATCATCACCGGCGTTTTACCCCGATTTCGCGCCCTGCGTATCCTCCGTCTCCATCGCTTGTCACATCTAGTGAACACGGACTCAGATCGAGGCGGGATTGTCTTCCCGGTTCTTGACCCTTCGTATTCGGATTTGGACCTGCCTGAAAATGGGAACGTTAGCGACGAGCACCGCGTTTATGTCAAGTCTTGGGTGAAACATTGCCCCAATCTGCGTGTGGTCAAGTTCTTGTCAGGACAAGAATGGCACAGGCGCGAGTGAGTTCTGATCGTTTTCTACCAAAAAGCTATGTTGCAGTAACTATACATATCATTTCGCTTTCGATGTACCGTACTTTAGATAACTACCCATATAATAGACGGATTAACGAAGGGTGAATTATAGACGAGGATGGTATAACTTTGCACAAAAGAACAATGAATGGATGTGTGTCGGTCAGCATATCTATATGAAAAGAAAAAAATCGCTGTAGCATCAACGTCATGAATGGAGGGTTCTCGGCGAGCCTATCAAAACAATATCATGCCTTAGCTCGTTCGTTCCGAGTCCCTCCTATAGTGACTACCTGGCGGACTTCTCCGATAACCCCACCCGCTGTCCCTCCTGTCCCAATCACGCCAATCCCGTTTGTTCTTCCGGTAACCTGTATCTCTGTCTCGATCTCGATCTCGATCTCGTTCCCAATCTCGCTCCCAATCCCGCCCCTTGGCTTTATGCCTATCATAGACCTGCTCACTGTAACTGTCCCTCGGGTCTCGTGGGGTATCAAAGCTGCCCCGACGGCTCCCCACGTCACCGTCGGTCGACTCGGTATGACGGTCTGGGAAGACCCGCCTGCCAGAAAGCGGACTCATAGGTGGCAGGTGGGGAGAGCCAGACGAAGAAGCAGCAGAGTTCGGGGGTGGCAATTGGGAGTCGGGCGGATGGTCAGCGACTATAGTAGTAGCAGCAGGCCGCTGAGAAGGCGGGTGATTCGCAGCATTGGCTGAACCGCTGCTCGCCATCGGAGTGGCGAGAAGAATGCTGGGGGTTGGGTCTTGGAACATGGTGTTTGGAGATGGAAATGGCCCTTGTCCGGAAGCCATCGACCCGCCGCTCGTTCTGCGCGAATGGGAGTATGAGCCGATAGACAACCGTTTGACAGGGAGCGTATCTTGAGTTCCAGGAGGCGCCTCTGGTAAGGGCTTGGGGGTAATGGTCATATCACTTGTCCTGGCATTGTGGTCCGGTGGACTCCCCGCTGGCTGAGGCGCAGGATTTTGTGGCACTGAGGTCGGAAACGGGACTACCGGTTGCAGCTGTTGGGGTTGGTGGCCGGCTCTGAGCAATAATGCATCAAGGTGAGCCTGAGTTAATTGCAAACCCGGTGGGAACGTGAGTGTTTCTGGTGCTGGCGCTTGCGGGCTGGTGTATAACGAGTGCTGGGGATGGTAGGTCGTCGTGGACGTCTCGCCTCCTTGTATTGAAACTGGCATACTGAATCCTGGAGAAAGAGACATTGTTGGGGTGACAGTGTCAAGCTTTATTGCTGCCTTTGCTGCGCGGAGAGGGGCGAGTCTGTCTACAACGCTAATCGTCACCGGGTTAGCGGGCGGTTCTTGTTTGAAAGGTGGTTGGTTGGAAATTGGAATGGGAGGAGACGCTCGTGGCTCATATTTAACCATGGGTGGCGAGCGAGTAACTGGGGGCAGCAATTGAATTGGAGGAAGCGTTCGAACTGGAGGCAATGTTCGAGTTGGAGGCAACATTTGAATCGGAGGCAATGTTTGAGTTGGAGGCAATGCTTGAGTTGGAGGCAATGTTTGAATTGGAGGCAATGTTTGAGTTGGAGACAATGCTTGAGTTGGAGGCAATGTTTGAATTGGAGACAATGCTTGAATTGGAGGAGATATCTTGGCGGGAGCTGGAGCCGGAATGGGTGGTATTGGTGGTGGGGGTGACCGAGGTGGTAGTTGAGCTGGGATCGTTGGTGTTGGAGCCGGAGTGGACGGCTTTAGTGGGAACGAAGCTGATGCTGGCTCCGGCTTAGATGCCTCAGATGCCAACGTAGATATTCTCGGAACGCGGGGGATCGTAGAAGGAGTAGGAATCGGAGGTGGTTTCGATGTTGTCACCTTCGGAGGTCCGGGAGGTTTAGGAACAGGTTTTGCCGTAGGCACTTTTGCATTTGGAGACGTTCTGGGCTGGCCAGACGGTGTTTTGTGGCTCTTATTGAAACTGGCAGCAGTGGTTTTTGTTTTTGTGGGAGGTGGTCTGGTTGTGCCTTCAGCCTCGTCGTCAGAATCCGCCATCTTTCTTTTCCTTTTTGTAGCCATTGTGGGTGCAGCTGCAGCAGCTTGGCGTTTGTTGGTAGCGGGCTTATCGCCTTTTTTATCACTCTTGAGGTCGGAGACCTTGACCGACTTGATGACGAAATCAAACATGTGCTTCATGATCCTGGTATTCATGCGAATATCGACAAAATTCGCGCGAACATCAGACCTGAGCTTCTTGATGGCGGAAGAGATCTGGGTGAGAGAGAATTCCGTGCAGTAAACATAGATAAGGAGGCCTTCCACGCAACAGCCATCAGATGGATGCGGACGGTTATAGATAGAAGAACGATACTGACCGATCATCACGAATTCCACTGGCGAGACACGAGTGGGACTTTGGAAGCATTTGCGTAGTTTTTTATCTCGAGCCAGAATAACGAAAATTCTGGACGTCTCGAAAAGATATTCGCGGAACTTGACTGGCACTGGTCTGCCATTTTGGAGCCATTTTTCAAGTTGGAGTACCGTAGGATTAGTGTGTTTTGGATATTTTTCTATGATGTAGGCTATGGACGTCATGCACTGGAAATCACGACCGCGACCACGGCCCCATTCCAAGTAGCCGTCGAAACCGTCCTCGCCAAGGACTTGGCTGAGTACCTCACGGATGAGGGATGGCCAGGGACCAGAGATGGACTGCATTCTTTCTACAGGAGAAATAGCTTACGATATCTTGGTTTACGATGGAATTGGACGAACCTGCGGGTGTCAAGGCCACGCCAAGCTGGACACGCTTCAGGGATTTGTCAGCAGCATTGAGTTGGGGTGTGCATGACGAGTACCTGAAATATTTCCCGTTCTTGGTCATCTGTGAGGTTCTCGTACTCTACACACACGATTTGCTTGTTTTCGAATATTTTCCTGTACTGCGGGGGAAGCAGCTTGCGGGCTGAAATGCCGTTTGTGGCGTACCACATCTTTTGGTTTGTGAAGCTGCGGAGGGCAAGTCATCTGATCAGGATCGAATGGGGGAGTCTGCAGATATCAAACGTACGAGTCTTTGTCTGGAGGTGGCACACAGATTATGGGGTGAAAAAAGGTGAATCTGTCGATTTTGACGGAACTTACGAGGAATCTGGAAAGAAGCGCGTTAGACTTGACGTTACTTACAGGGGACGCAATACGAACCAAGCCATCCATGAACCTGCGTGCTCCATAGTCAGAACAGGCTGTGAACAGGGAGAGATTGGGGTATACCTCTGGATCGATGTTAATCGCTGCTTTCCATCGATGCACGTGCGCTTCTCATATCCTTCGTCGGTAGCCGAGACGGCTGCGTGTGATGCGTGGTGCGTTAATAACGTGTGCTCAGTAAGCACGGAGAGACGTACCGAATATGATGGGCGGGACGTAATAATTGTGAAGGATAGAATCGATCAAGCCTATCTGCTTCGGTTCAGGCCATACGATATCTGTGGCGGCCGTAAGTCAACGATCCATACACGCACGAAAACACGGCGTCGTGGTTCCACAGAGCTATCGAAAACACACCTCGCTGGTACTCCGGATCAAGGTCGATTGTGTTATCGACGATACTGTCTGGAGCGCAAAAAAAAAGTCAATTGTCAGCAAGTGTGGCCCCGCGGCCGCCTGGACGCACCGTAAAGAGCCTTGGCGGAGTACTGCGACGTGCGTGGGGGGCGAAGGGACTGGGTGATCTGGTATTCATGGGTCTTCCGGGGGGCCTTGCCTTTGGATTTGGATTTGGATTTTGAGACGAGGGGGGGATCGTCTTCGTCGGAGGAAAGCTCTGTCAGCTCTGATACATCGGACAACATCCAGGTTCAAGTTATGACAGGAATGAAGAACAGATTTTGCATTAGCAGGACCCCAGCGATACCTGACCCTGATATGTCCATATTGGGACATGTCAAAATTAAACGTTCAAACTCAGATCTGACCGGACTACTTCCGAATATATATTCTTGAGTCCGGGGTCCTGGTCACGGACGGTGACGCGTCACGCTGTCACAGGTTCGCGTTCAAAGGCCCGCTCATCATCATGCGGATCGAGGAACTCGTCCTCGAAGGTGCTTTTCTTACTGACTGCTCAAAGGAAAAACTGAACGTTTTGGCACAGGTTTCAAATCCTACCCAGTACGCACACAGATCACAGGCTGGGACTCGTCGTTCAACGCCATCACGGGCCTCAATGGTTCCGGCAAGTCCAACATCCTCGACGCGATATGTTTCGTTCTCGGCATCACAAACATGTCCCAGGCGCGTCGAACATACATTCCACGCCTCATCTAATCTAAACCTCCCCCCAGATGCGCGCGCAGAACCAGCAGGACCTCATCTACAAACGCGGCCAGGCTGGGATCACCAAAGCGAGCGTCACCATCGTGTTCGACAACTCGGACCGCGAAAAGAGTCCCGTGGGGCTGGAGAACTGCAAGCAGATAACGGTAACACGTCAGGTGCGACTGACACCGTCCACTCCACCTCAACGCGTTGATCCCTTTTTTTCGCTTCAGATCGCCCTCCCCAACATCTCTAAATATTTGCTAAACGGCCACAAATCCCAACAGCAGACAATCCAAACCCTCTTCCAGAGCGTCCAGCTCAACATCAACAACCCCAACTTCCTCATCATGCAGGGCCGCATCACAAAGGTAATGAGCCCCCTCCCATCCAATCTCTCAATCCTAAAAATACCCCCCCAGGTGCTCAACATGCGACCGCAAGAAATCCTCGGCATGGTCGAAGAAGCCTCCGGCACGCGCATGTTCGAAGAGCGCAAAGACAAGGCCAAACGCACCATGGACAAGAAGGACAAACGCGTCCAAGAAATCACCAACCTCCTCGCCGAAGAAATCACCCCGAAACTCGACAAACTCCGTGACGAAAAACGTTCCTTCCTCCAATGGCAAAAGGCGTGCTCGGAGCTCGAGCGCGTCGGGCGTGTGCTGCGCGCGTGGGAGTGGACGGAAGGGCGGGAGAAGGTGGACAAGAAGCAGGCGGAGATGGACAGGAAAGAGAAGGAAATGGATAAGACCAAGAAGGAGCGCGACCGGTTCGTCAGGGAGGGGGAAGCCGCGGAGAAAGACGCGGGGGACGTCGCCGCGAAGAGAGACCGGGAGATGAGGAAAGGCGGAAAGTACCAGAAGCGGGAGGAGGAAGTGGCAGAGCTGGAAAAGGTGCTCGTGAAAATCCGCACGCAGGTCGAGATCAAGAACACCACGATAGCGGACGAGGCAGGCAAGGTAACTACAGTGGAGACGGAGCTCCAGGAGGTACACCCATCACTACATCCCGCTGTGTCTGCACGCTCACAGTACACACCCACAGCTGGGAGAATCCCTCACCCAAAGGCAAGCCCAAGTCGCAGGTCTAACAGCATCTTACGGCACCGTCAAAGACAAACACACCGCCATCCAAACCACGCTCACAAACGCCGAAGAACTGCTCCAAACTCTCCTCACCGGGCTGACCTCCAGCGGCAGCGGCAACAACGGAGGCGGCGGATACATGGGGCAGCTCGCCGACGCAAAGGCCCGCTTGGCACAGGCTAGCGCCGAGGAAGAGCAGAGCCGCGTAAAGCTCGGGATGAGCGAGAAAGACCTGAAGGCGCTGTCGGGGCGGTGGAAGGAGGTCGAGCGGGAGGCAGGCGAGGGGAAGAAGACCCTAGAGACGATGATGGCCGAGGTCGAGAGGTTCAAGGTGCGGGTGGGGGAGTCTGGCTGGAATGCGGAAAAGGAGCGCGAGGGCGAGAACGCGCTGCGGAGCGCCAAGGACGAGGCGAGGCGTTGCACCCAGGTACGTACACGTGGAGTGTGCTCTTTTGCGCGTCGGTTGAAGGCTTCGTGATAAGGAGCGCGACGCGATCAAGCAGCGCACATCGTCGTTGGACTTCAACTACTCGTTGCCCTCTCCGAACTTCGACAGGTCCAAGGTCAAAGGCCTCGTCGCCTCCTTGATATCCCTCGACGCCGAGAACTACAACAAATCCACCGCCCTAGAGATCACAGCCGGTGGCAAGCTCTACAACATCATCGTCGACGACGAGCGGGTCGGCTCAGAACTCATCAAAAACGGGAAGCTAAAGCGCAGAGTGACACTCATCCCTCTCAACAGGATCAACGCCTTCCGGATGTCCGCACAGGTAACCACCACGTCCCCTGCCCTGCCCCTCCCGCACTGACTCACCCCTCCATTCTCCCAGAAACTCCAAGCCGCGACGAAGCTCGCACCCGGGAAGGTCCGGCTCGCGCTGTCGCTCGTGGGGTACCCCGACGAGGTCGCCAGCGCGATGGCGTTCGTCTTTGGGGACACGCTCATCTGCGACGACGCCGAGTCGGCGAAACTCGTCACGTTCTCGCCACACGTGGGCGGGGTGCGGTCGGTCACGCTTGCCGGGGACGTCTACGACCCGTCTGGGTCGCTGAGTGGGGGGTCGGCGCCGAGCGGCAGCGGGACGCTGGTGAAGGCGCAGGAGCTGCTGCAGGCGGAGCGGAAGGTGGGAGAGGCGCGGGGGCGGTTGGAGGCGCTAGAGAAGGCGGAGGGACGGGGGAAGGAGGCGCGGGAACGGTGGAGGGCGCTGGTGAGGGAGCTGGAGATTAAGGAGCATGAGATGCGGTTGTTGCGGGAGCAGGTTGAGGGGAGCAATGCGACGAGGGTGAGTGGCGATACTTCCTCTTGAGCTGTGTCTGACGCTGTGTGGTGGGGCAGATTGGAGCGCAGGTGGAGGCGCTGCAGAGGACGATTGGGGAGTTGAATGCTGCGGTGCAAAGCGCGCGGGATAAGCAAAGGGCGGCGAAGGAGGAGTGCGGGAGGCTCGAGAAGGACATGGATGAGTTCAAGAACAATAAGGAGGGCAAGATCGGCGAGCTCAAGGTATACATCGTCTTGTCCGTGCATCATCACCGCACTGACGAACATCGGCACGCAGCGCGACATCGCGAAGCAAAAGCAGGCCCTCCAGAAGCACGCGGTGATCGTCAAGACGCAGCAGAAGGAGCTGCAGACGGCGACGCTCGAGCTAGGTGCGTGTGCCCTCTTGCGAAAGGGTGTGGCCGTGGGGTGACCGTGTGCTGTGTAGAGCAAGTGGAGCAGGACATTGAGAGCGCGGGGACGACCGCGGAGGAGGCGAAAGCGAGCGTGGCGAAGCTGCGCAAGGAGCTGGCGGAGCTGAAGGAGCAATTAGCTACGAGCGAGGTGCGTGCTGCGCTCCCCCCCCCCTCCCCCCATTGAGTGATCTGATTGTTTGGGTGGTTCAGGCGGCACATGCCACGGCGGAGGCGAAGCTGGTGGAAGAGCGTGCGACGCTGACGCGGTTCGACAACGAGCTGAAGGAGCTCGAGCGTGTGATCAAGGCGAAGAAGCAGAGTGTGTCCGATGCGGATCTGGGTGTCAAGAAGATGGAGCACGAGCTGCAGGCGCTTGGGAGGGAGAAGACGGCTGCTGCGAATTTTGTGGCGAATCTGGAGAAGCAGTATGAGTGGATCGGTGAGGAGAATGAGTGGGTGTTCTTTTTTTCTTTGGTGGGTGTTGGGTGTTTTGACGGGCGATGATCTTTTTAGCCAGTTTGGGAAGCCGGGATCGCCGTATGATTTTGGGGCGAGTGATATTGGGCGGTTGAAGGAGAAGGCGCGGGAGTTGGAGGAGACGCAGAAGGGGATGAAGAAGAAGGTCAATCCCAAGGTAATTAATATGATCGACAGGTGCGTTGGGCTGGTTGTGTTTTGATGGCTGCTGATGGGTAGCGGATGTAGTGTGGAGAAGAAGGAAGGGACGTTGAAGAAGATGTTGGCGACTGTGCTGAAGGACAAGGAAAAGATTGAGGAGACGATCGAGGAGCTGGATCGGTATAAGCGGGATGCGCTGCAGACGACTTGGGAGAAGGTCAATGGGTGAGCAGGAGGATGTCGGCGCTTGGTCTTTTTTTTTTTGCTGAGATGTTTTGATGCAGGGACTTTGGGGGGATCTTTGGGGAGTTGTTGCCTGGGAACTTTGCGAAGCTGCAGCCGCCTGATGGACAGGACCTGATGCAGGGGCTGGAGGTGAAGGTCCAGCTGGGGAGCGTGTGGAAGCAGAGCTTGACGGAATTGAGCGGGGGACAGAGGTGCGAACACGACAATAAATTTGCATAAAGTATTCTAACGGTATCTACACAGATCGTTGATCGCGCTCTCGTTGATCATGGCGTTGCTGCAATTCAAACCTGCGCCGATGTACATTCTGGACGAGATTGACGCGGCGCTGGATTTGTCGCACACGCAGCATATTGGGCAGTTGTTCCGGACGCGGTTCAAGGGATCGCAGTTTATCGTGGTGTCGTTGAAGGAGGGGCTGTTTACAAATGCGAATGTGCTGTTTAGGGCGCGGTTCCGGGATGGGACGTCGATTGTGGAGCGGACGGCGCAGAGGTCGGGGTCGGGGTTGTATGATGAGGAGAGGGGGAAGCGGGGGAATACTAGATGATGATGATGATATTATTTCATGTATTTGGGTGTGTATGTATTACTGGAGTAACATTGTGTCGTCCATGATACTTACATGTATTTTTTAAGGTATTTAAACGTGAAATAAGGAATCTAAATTGGGCCTAGAAGCTCGCAAGCGGTCAACTTCGTGTACAACACTGTTATGATAAACCTTGCTAGTGCAGAACCCACCCGAGACAGTGTCTCGAGTATCCAACAACCTATGCCAGCCCCGATTCTTCGCTCTCTCTCTTCTTGTCACTATCTCACCGGCCCACATCAAATAACGAGAAGAACGAAAGTCGTGCTAACAAGACGGTAGTCAGTAAGGTCAAAAGCGAAGATGAACAAAGACCGAATGCCATGGTACCGTTTGTGTGATGACAAGCATGCATTGAATTGTAAAAGACAATAATGAAAGTTCAAGCTTACTGTCCTTTGAAACAGGCGTAGCGAACCCAGGAAGCCACACCTGAACAACCGCGACGAAGAGGTCAGGCTGCAAGCCAAACAGACCACTTAGAACACATTCACTCACATCCTGAGGACAGACAATCACGGCGAAGATCTCAGCAAGCCCGGCGGACGGAACACATTCACTCATAGTCTGAGGATAGGCACAAACGGGATGGGGTCAGTGAGCCCAACGTCAGACGATCGCAGCAACAAGGTCAGAAGAGGAAATCAATTCCATTTGCAAACAGTTACACGCCTTAGTCATGGGGTGAAGCATATGAATACAGTGGAAGAATTGTGCACCGTCGCTGTCCCGACATTATTGGTCTTCCCGTGTCTGTCCCGCATCGCTCGCCGCTCCTGCTTTGCTGTCAATGGGTATATTGCGTTACAAGAACAACTGAATGGCATACGACGCTGGTGAGACTATCTCATCTTCATCGAATCATCGAATCATCTTCCCGAACTTGAAATTTACCCGCACACTGGAGGCTGTCATCAAGATGTTAGCTATTGGTGTACATGGAATGCGTGGACTGGTACCATTCAATCCAATTATCAATTGCCGAGATGTCCAGTTTCAAATTTCTGCACCGAGGACACCGTTTTGTGATGACATTTCCGACTGTGACCGACGGTTGAACACATCCAACCACAAATCGGCGCGGAGTCATTACGACTGTGAATTGCGGACACTTCTTCGAGAATTTCGTCGTCTGTCGCATAACAATACTGATCTCGAATCTCATCCCTGAACTTGCAATCATAGCCAATTTCTTGGTTGTCGCTGGGACGCTGGATGTCCGTTCGTCCGCGTTAGCTGGTAATCGATAATCAGTGCTGCTGAGTTCAAGTCGGCGAATGAGAGCGTGTTGGTGCTCATACAGATTGAAACGAAGG
>QLPF01013388.1:0-15883 GCA_003314045.1 Hygrophorus pudorinus | reverse complement strand
GAGGCAACAAGCTCTTCTGCGCTACTCTATCTGGAAACCTCTACCACGTCATCCAATACTTTCCCCATTGTATATGCGAGACACGTCGTGATGCTGTGTCCAGTGGGAGCTGGCGTAGACGTCTGGAACACAGCTGCCCCGACACGAGCGGCACACCCTCACCACACCTCTCCGGACCTCCCGGAATCCGGAATCGCAAATGCGAGAGGTATGCGCCCACAATGCTGTACCATCTCCCATTCCCAGACGCCTACCATATGCACTACAAGAGGATGGACCTCCTCATAGTCCACCTCTCAGACCCCATGCCCGTTCCTATGTGGTCTGGCAAGACTCGCGCGCTCATCGCAGTCGAAATGGGAAGTGGGTTAGGCATTGGTGAGCTCCTGGGGACTGAAAACGACGATGCTGAGGCTTTAAAAATGATAATCGCACGATTAGAGCATGAATCTGGAAAGAAATTGAAGAAAATACGCACCAACTCTGGCAACGCGTTACTACATGAGGTAGTCAACGAAATCTGCAAGAACAACAGAATTCAGCATGATGTACCTCCCAAGTCCATGCAAAATGGTGCCGCCACGCGTGCCAGCAGCACCTACCTACAAGAGGTCAAAACTCTACTACACACAGCAGAAATGGACGCACCTTACTGGGGTGACGCGTTCATGTACGCCATCCACGCCCAAAACCTCTCCCCAACCGCTCTCAACACGGGCAGAATGCCCGCGCACACCTGGACCGGCCATCTACCAACCACTACCCACCTTCGCCCATTCAGGTCTGCCGCCTACGTTGATGTGATCCAACAAAACAGCCGCAGAATTCTTGAGGTAAAATTGGTGAGGTGCCGGGTGGGAGAACGAGTCAAGAGGATACCGGCTTGAGGATCCCACGACGCATTCATTGATTGCATCATGTGATGTACACATCGAGAATGACGCGCCGGCCAGACTCTATGCCATCAAATGTGAGTACCCAACCACTACGAGTGGACTTACAGAAGTACCAACAGACAACACACCTACGGGTGAGCCCGAGCTGCTGTCTCCGGCCCCACACAGCCCCACACCATCCGTTTTCGAACCCGAAAATTGACCCCGGCCTGATCCAATACCTGCTGTTGCCAATTCGTCATCGAAGGAACCTACCAAGGGTAATATACCCCCGCGCGAACTGTCTGTTCGATCACACACACGCTCCTTACACCGTGATATTGAAATCACACACCACAAGGTCGATCCGGCCCTAAAGGCCATACCTATCACCCCAAACTACGCATTTAAAGTGCATAAGGATGACTCACTCACACATCCGAACGTGCCATGTTCCCTGCACTCAAAAGAGTGGGAGCCAGCACATAAAACTGAAAACAAAAATCCAGAACGCACCGGGACTTTTGAGTGCAAGGACCACTTACCTCCGGAGCACGAAAATGCTACCAAGCTTCTGCGTGAGGCAATCAAAAACATCAGAAAAATATTTTAGAGTGGGAGAACTACGACATGGTCCGTTGAGTGGGAGTGACGATATATTATATGACGTCCCCCATAGTATTATCTCTTCCCTTATTGTGACACTTACCATATCTGGAGGTCACACACTTTGTGCACCTCCAGGTAAGCATAGTATTTAGTATATCTAGAATACCTCTAATATACACACACTTCATACACCTCCAGTCTCAGCTTTACCTGCCAGAGAGATATCCACATCTCCGGCTGTCAATATCCGGGCGAGCCTTGGCCCAGGCTGTGGGTTTTGTGCATGACAGTGCTCGGTGGGGGTGTTGGATCCAATAGGTGTCACATTAGTGGATGTGTCGGCAGACCTGGCTGCAACTGCATAAGGCATTGGGTCGCTGAATGTCAGGAAGGGGTTGTTGGGCGACGGCCTGAAGTGAGAATATTGTCATCACATCAGCCAATGAGAGACGGCATGACTCACACCTAATTTTGCTTGTCGAACAAAGCCAAAGAATTGGCATCTTCCACAGCTTTATTCCGTTTTGCCTCCTCCAGACATGTCTGCGTCAGATGTAGGGGATTGGGCAGATGAGATTCGAGTATGAGGTGGTTGTTGGCAGGAAGAACTACGAACCATCATTATGGCGTGTAAATAGAATAAAACACAAAACACACCTCTGCACGGACCAATGGCAAACCCTTCACCAACCATGCTTCCAAGACACGCCCAGTTCGCCTGAGCAACGCAGCTGCGAAATGGTTCGATGCCACGGACTCTGATATTCAAGTTGATGGGTTGACGATGCACTGAAAGGCGAATCAGTGGTACTATAGGTCATGACAATTTGAGATTACATACGAAAAAGAGAATACTTGACTAAAAAAACGAAAAAAAAAAAAGCAAACAAAATATTTGCAAAAAAAAATTAGACTTGATGTCGGCAACCGTACACAGCCACCGGGTGTGAAACTCGTTTTGATGAAATGTGCCCACAGTGTAGGACCCCAGACCACAAAAAAATGGCCAACCTGGTGGTACAAAGCTGAAAATATATGGGTCTCCTCAACGGATTGCTTACGGACTGCTCACCCAGACATTTATGCAATATTTATGATTTGTTCTGATTTCATTTTCATTATTTGCATGAATATCACCGCATTTCTGACTTCTTCGGGGTCTTCAGATCCTTGGCTTGAAGTCCCGAAGCACAATGATCATGCGGCCACAGTCTGGCAGTCCATATGAGCTCGAACTTGAAGCGAAGGTCTGTGATTGAACCATCAGTGGAGGCCCTCTCTTAGACGTACACCAAATATGCCTCTGGATACTGTACCCAATGACCTTGATGACGACAAACACGCCCTCTTCGACCAGGCAGCGTTGAAGACCGCTCGTGAGCCGCCTTCCTCTCTTTCTCTCGTGGCCGCGGTGTTCCTTCTTGGCACGATTGTATCAACCTCGGAAGGATTACTAAATCCAAAGTACAACCTGAATCCAAACGCGATGGAATTGCTGGAAGAGTATCCCGAATTGACGGTAATGCTGGGCAATGCGTGGAAAGTGGGGAGATTCAAGGATATACGAAACTTGAGTGAGATCTATATATCTAATCACTATCTCACACTAAGGTTTTCATCTAGAACTGCTTCGTGAAATCGGACGCGTCGATCATGTGAACGCTGGAGAATCTCTTCTGGCAGTGCCGGTTCAGGCGTCTGCTGTCGGTAGGTCACACTTCAAATTTTCGATATACAATGTTCTCAGCGTAGCGACAGCCACTGAGCGGTCATGGGAGCGACCATACGTCGGAAAAGCAGCGGTTGCTCTTTGGAATCATATCCAAATGCACCAACAAAATCGCGACACAGAGGGTGGATCCGTGTACTCCCATTACGCTGCTGTCGTTCAGTCCTCCGGTATGGGTAAATCCCGAGCCGTCGATGAGATGGCTAAAGAGCACTTCGTGATACCGGTCAATACCAGGGATCCAAATTCGCAAGGTGTGAGCCTAGCTACCCTCTGACTTCATGCTTATACACATCGGACATGGCTAGGTTTTCCTGCGTCCGATAAAGAAGTTCATCACTTTCTCACACATCCCCAGTCTAAGCACGACGCCTGGTTGCGAGCGCACACCTTCTTAATATCTCTTTTCATTCAGACGACAAACACAGTCCGTGACCTTCTAAGGAATGGCACGAGTCCCGGCGATCTTCCTGGGAAGTTTCGGCTCTTTATGACAGACGGCCAAAAGATGCAGCGTCACAACGAGAACAGGCAGAACTTCTATCAGGAAGTGGTACGAAAGGCAAATCAGGTGTGCATGTTATCAACCCCAACCTCTGTATTGTCTAAACCCGACGCGTCACCGTAAAGATGCTCCAGACCCAGACCAAGCGTCAAGACGACAAGCCCGTATCTCCAGCTAATATCGAGGAACTGCCGGCGCCCAAATTGTGTTACGACGGTGAGTCTAGAATCATCTTTCCTCAGAGAATCTTCCGTGTTCATGAACCTGTAGATAGTGATCCACTTTCAGTCCTTGACGCGGCCGATGAGTTGATAAAATGTTTTCTCGACGAAGAGGAAGATAGCCCGTCGCCTTCTCTAACGAGACATTCCGCTAGGCTGATAGAGAAAGCGACAGTACGATTCAAGGCACTTTCACTTTTGAAAACTAGTCAACCAGTGATCATACTGGCAGTGGATGAGGCCCACCCGTTGACATATGCGGGCAATCAGGACGTGACGTGGACTGCGTTTTCGGAACTCCGCCGCGCCTTGAGGTCACTAAACGAGCATCGGCTCTTTTCTCTTTTCCTTTCGACAACGGGCAAAATGTCTCAGTTCACGTCCGCGAAACAGGATGATTCATCGACACGCGTGCAGATGGGGAAGCTCAGCTTAATCATGCCTTTCACCGACCTTGGTTTCGATCAGCTAGCGTCGAAAATCGCCACGGACGGCTCGTGCAGTTTGGAAGATGTTGCTAAAATTGAGCACATGGTGACCCTCGGGCGTCCTATGTAAGAGTTTCCTTTCGTTCTCGAATCGAACTGAGTATCACAATAGGTTCTGTACTCGCTACCAATTGGCGGAGGAAAACGACATCAGGCTTCGCATTGTTCATTTTGCTGTTGAAAAGCTCCTCAACACCACACAGTCCTCTAATGATCTTAGTCCTGCTCAAGAATTGGCCTGTCTTTCTCAACGCATGCCTATCGAGTTTCACTCAACTTCGTACACCGCTCGAGACAAGGAACAGAAGCAGGTGGAGTCGCATATGCGGGTTTGCCTCAAGGTGTTACCCGGCTTCGAGAGCATGGCTACCACTTCTCCATCAGAACCTATCCTCTCGGAAGCTGCCTACGCGGTCATGTCCAACTCAGGCTTCAACGCACCAAAAGCGCTTCAAAATGTGATGTCAGGCTTCTCTGTACATCAAGGCGACCGGGGTGAATTTGTTGTCATGCTTCTTTTCACCCTCGCGAGAGACCAAGCAGTGGCACAGCAACTTTCTCATGCTGGAAATCCACGTGTTATCACCGTCACGAGCTTCCTGCAACATCTGTTTCAGCAGAGCGGCAAGATCGTGTCTGCTTTGCCCTCAAACGTTCATCTAGGGGCGAAAGAGTTCTCTAAAATGAGGCTGGCCGATGCATTTGACGACGCTCGAATTCATTTCAATCATTTCATCAAGATACATCAGCACTGCATCGTCAACCGCAAATATCTTTTCTGGCTCATCTCTCGAGGTGCCGCGGTATTGTGCGGGAACAATCAGGCTGGGATTGACGGCCTTATTCCCTTCGTTTATAAAGACAGTCGCCTGCAGATTCATAACATCGGTGTCATCCTATGGCAGTCAAAAAATGATCCGTCCTACACATCTCTGCCCGTTCCCGCTCTATTCAATGCCATGGATCCGTTCCACTTGGGGATATTCGACCAGGCCGACGAAACCGAAATCATTCCCGTCATACGAATCGTTTTTGCCCTGGCTGGAGAACCTAAGATAGTCATACCGGAGCAGCCCAAGCCAATGTCGGGATCGTGCACTGCGTACGATATCTGGTGTTCGGGTATCTCGTCGGAAGTCCAAGGGCCGGTAACGGCGGCGGCGGAGTCGCTCTGGGCCTCTCTTGTACTAGCTTCACATGGATGGAAGGATATCTATAATGTCGGCACACCGGACACGCAGGCTTTGAGGATGTCGATGAATCCGGGCACCGCGAGGGATCCGCCTTTCTGGGCTACTTGGACTTCTCTTTCAAGCTAGTCGGGTCTGCATGATGGATTGATAGATATTTGTACAACTTGAAAACTCCTTTTTGTATACGGCCACGAGTCAATAATATTTAAAGTAGCCACGGAGTTGCGCTGGAGATGATTCTGTCGGTGAGCAAAGGGAACCGTAAAGACTAAGTCCACCCGAATAAAATTGAAAAATCATACACGCACTAGGGCGACCCTAGTTTCATATGCGCCCTCCAAGTCATCGTCCGGGACGAACAGCATCTCCTGGGTCTCCGCAAACCCAATCGTGGCTGCATCAACGGGGTGGACTTCGCCAGTCGCCCCCCCCGCAGAGCATAGGCGTGTGTACGGCGGTGAGAGGGTTATGTACGACGACGTGGCCGTCAGCGTCCGCACATGGTCCGCCACCACCCTATACGCCGTATCGATCCCGTCCACATCGTCCCCGCCAAACCGGCCCTCATACGCACGCACCCCCGTAATCTCCTGTATGCGGTCGAATATGGGCTGGAAGACGTCCGTGTCGTAGCTCGAGCGTTTGTTCTGCACAACGGAGACGAGGCGCTCGAACCCCATCCCGGTATCGACGTGCTTGTTGGGCAGCGATTTCAGCGAGCCGTCGTTTTCGCGGTTGAACTGAATGAAAACATGGTTGCAGATTTCGAGGACGTCCGGGTCGTCTTGGTTTACTAGGTGCGCGGCATTGCGGTTGCCTATCCGGTCGAAGTGGATCTCACTATTAGAAATTGGATCTCTATTGTAAAATATTGTTGGTGGGAGCCATACCTGCATGGCCCACACGGGCCCGTCGCGCCCATCTCTTATGAGAAGCACAGGCCTTCTGCGTGAAAAACGAACGACCGTACCCCAAAAATTGTCCTTCACGTTGCCAGTGAGGATATGATCCTCCGCAACGCCCTCATCCAGCCCGCACTAGCGAGCCTCGAGGTCGCCTTCGAAGGGCAGGCCAAAGATCCTTGTTAGGAGCTCCCAGGAGTAGTGGATTGCCTCACGCTGATGGCGGTGTTTCGTGTGCGTGTGAAGAGGGAAGACAGGGACCTTACCCTTGAAATAGTCCCCGTACGACCAGTTTCCAAGCATTTCAAAAAATGTGTAGTGGTATGAGTCTTTCCCGACATCGTCGAGATCTAAAGTAGGTGTAACTGAGTAGGGAAGATTGTTGGGTATGTTAGAACGAGAAAGCGCACACCGTTATATTTCCCGCCCGCTCTGATGCATTTCTGGCTGTTATACCCGCGCTTCACCTTGGACATGTCTGAGTGGGTCAACGGTTCCCAGAAAGATGGACTTGAACTGATCAACGAATCAGCACATATTTTCATGTGAACGCAAATGAGCGCTAACCTGGTTCATCCCCGCATTCGCGAACAGCAGCGTTGGATCCTCATATGGAATGACCGGGGACGAGGGCACTGATGTGTGCTGCTTCGAACGGAAAAAATCGAAAAATTGTTGACAAACTTTGACAGCGGTTTAAGACTGTTCTTGGCCATTGCTGAAAGTATGCGAGTGGGCAAGCGATGGCAACGACGACGAGATAAAGCTCGAGTCATACATGTACAACTAAATTGGGTCAACTAAATTGGGTCCAGGTCGTGCGCCCCTCGTCTCTTTTTCTGATACCGCTGCGATGTTGACCCAGAATGTATATGTATGTGCAGCTGTTAAGAGAGCGAGACCAATCTCAGGAGGTTTTCGGCAGGAGCGCTTTCCGGTGCGTCCACACGTCCAGCGCATGTACTGCGTGATATTCTGACACTGATCATCAAACAGGAATGATATCCGTGTTCTTTACATACCACTCGAGCTCGGATGGCATTCCACTGCGGCCAGACCCCCCTCCACGTCAAACTCCGCAACTAATCCTACATCCCGCCCTTCCTTCCTCCGCGCGTGTGCGCAGGTGCACTACGAGAGCACTGAGGCAGTCCTGACGCCGACGTCTTCGTCTCTGTCGGCCCAGTACCCCTCGGCTCCATCTCACCCGCCAATAGATGCTGCCCCGCACCAACAACCCTAGACTCGGCCGTCTTCTCCATTTACACGATGCCCCCTGCTTAAGTTCTTGAGGGCGCGATTTTTGTCGCAGGGGGAGGGGAAGAATAAGGGTTTGTGCTGTTTTCCAGTTTGATGCTCTGCTGCTGATTTTTTTACATTATTATTACTTATCCAACAGCCCCACCAACCCCTCTCCCGGACCTCGCCATCGGCACCCTCTCAGGCGTTCTCGCCCAAACCTCCTCCTACTCCCTCGAGGTCATCCGCCGGCGTATGCAGGTCAGCGGGCTGACGAGCCCGGATCGATGGCTGAAGACGGGGGAGTGCGTGAAAGGGATCTGGGAGGGCGGGGTGCGCGCGTAATGGACGGTGCATCCTGGCGGGAGCAGGCTGGGGTATACATGGGGTGCGCGTGCGGGCGTTTTATGGAGGGTTGGGTATTGGGTATTTGAAGATGGTGCCGATGACAGCTGTGAGTTTTGCGGTGTGGCAGGTGTTGGGGATTTAGGTTTTGAGGCGAGGGCGGGTGTGGTGTGTGGGGCTGAGAGTGGGCTGCTGAGGTGGTGTGTGTGGTGCTGGTTCTTGGCGATGATTTGCAGCTGTGGGAGCTTGGGCGCTTGGGAATCAGGTTTCCAGATGGTCAGGGATGACGCGACGTCCAGGTGTCACGGTCTCTGATATTGTTCCTGGTTTGTGAGTGACGTCGTTCGTATCATATTTATATTCGCCCTAATGACAATAGCAGCTGACAGTCCCTGTCATCGAATATGAATGCTGGTTTGTATCAACGACGCCGCCATCTTGACACGCCCCGAACGGGAATGTCATATGCATCCCTCCTGTCGTTATTCATGATAGGGTCTACAGATGCCGGTCTGAAGTCCGTGGATTGTACTGTCCTGCAGTCGGGTACTTTCATCTAGTGCCCTGAGCACACCTCTCTGCAACTAGAACTCTGTGAACCAAAGCTTCGAAACAGGGAGGTATAAGGCCAGCGAGCCAACATACTGCCTCTCTAGCCTTCAGCTTCATCCAGCCGTAAGATCCTCGCATTTCTTTTATCACCATGCACTGTATAGCAGAGATCGATTCACCTACTGAATAGAAATCGTCGTCGATGCTCAAGGAACCCTCGCTCAGACTGAGTATCAAAGCCCACAGGGACCTTAGCGTTGCTTGGAGCTTGTACGGCACACCTGAGCACAGACAGCACAGATTCAGCTGTTTCGTCACGGATGATAGCTAAGGGCCATCTAAATCTGAAGGATGTTCGAGGAATCCGATCAGCATATCGTGCCCGACGTTGACCTTGAGAACGACAGGATTTACGACGGATTTGTGGCCGCCTTTACGATTTTTCCAATCTCTTGCACCCTAAACCCCCGTATCTTGATCTGCGTATCGCGATCGCCCAAATAGGTGATCGAACCGTCGAGGGGGCTCATGCGAACGGGGTCGCCAGTGGCATACATGGTGGACCCAGGTCGGAATGGATCGGCTACGAAGGCCTTGGCGCTCTGCTCCGGGTTCTTGATGTAACCGTGGGCGACCTGAGGACCTCCGATGAAGAGCTGCCCCACACATCCGAGGGGAACGGGTTGTAGGCGTTCGTCTAGTACGTAGACGACGTCAAGGCCGAAGGGATATCCAATGTTGGAGCACTCCGTGGATGTAGCAACGATAGCGCCGAGGTCATCTATCAACTCCTGCGTAGGGACAATACACAAGGTACCACTGTAGGCCAGTGTAATACCCTAACTTTAAGACTGCCTGTGAACAAGCCTCACGAGAAGTGAGGGGGTACGTACCCAGACGCTGACATGAAAACCGTAGTCAGAGAATGGCAGGACGCGTTCGTGGTGACCCCCAATGACTGCATGAGCGCCAAGCTTTCACTAATCGATCCGTGGGTGAGAACAACACCTGCCGTAATGTTAGCTAACGAGGCACTAAGGCCTATCTGTACCTTTGGCGTCCCGGTGGAACCACTCGTGAATAGGACATAACAGATATGTTCACGCCCGACGGACACATCCGGTTTGTGAGCGGGGAAGAGCTGATGGGTGTCAACCACCAGCGACGCGACGGCAGTGGCAGAGATATAAGAATGGAACTGGCTCTGGAATATTTCGCTAGTGAGTAGCTAGGCCAAGAATGGTCTGAATAGGCTCGGAAGGATGGGTCGGAGCCAGCGGAACGTAGCCTCCGCCGACCTTATGTATGGCGAGAATGGAAATGAACATCTCGCAAGATTTGTCCATGTAGATACCGACCAGCTCCCCCGGCTTGACGTTAAGCGCAATGAGCGCATGTGCGAGGTTATTGGCGAATGAGTCCATCTCGCGGTAAATGACGAATTGCTCGTGGCCAAATTGGGGCTGTAAGATACCAGTGAGAGTCGTAAGAATGGGTAGCTGCATTGAATGCGTACTGCAAT
Source organism: Hygrophorus pudorinus (assembly GCA_003314045.1). NCBI lineage: Eukaryota > Fungi > Basidiomycota > Agaricomycetes > Agaricales > Hygrophoraceae > Hygrophorus > Hygrophorus pudorinus. The sequence goes on along the minus strand of QLPF01013388.1, from coordinate 5,703 downwards.
CCTCTCAGGCGTATTCCGAGCCTGCTCCTCGATAAGTTCCGCCACATGGTTTGCCGGGCTCAACGAGGTTCCAGGAGGGTATAATGCGCTGCCTCTCCTCAGAGCTGACGAGGTTGACGTCTCGGAAAGGACCGGTCAAGTTCTAGGGTATGACATCAATGCCGAAGCAAATCGAGCCTCGACCTCGACCTCCTTGGAATCCATTGGGCAGTATCGACACACTCGGCGAAGCGGACGTGACTGGCCCTCGTTTGGCAACCCTTGCACGCAACGTAACTCTCCGCTGGGACCAGATGACTCTTGCTTCTTCAACATGATCTGGCTCAGAATGGTCGTCATTCTCTGGTCGCCTTGGGAGATATCCCTGTTCCCGACATTATGACCTTATTCCGAACAATCCTCAGCTTCTACCCAAACGACAAACAAACCCCTAATGTCGACCACGACCTACGACCTCATCTGGAGAGTCCGAGTGCGAACTCAGGATAAGCGAGAGTGACCAAGGTTGCGAGCGTGATACCATGATCACGGGCGAGGCCCTCATGAGCTATGGGGAAGCGTTGAAGGATCGAAGAGTCAGGGACACCAGAAGAGGACGCGCGCAAAGGAAAAGCAGTCGGTTTAACAGTAGCCAAGCGTTACCGCCAGTATTCAATGCCATCGGAGCCATTTTGACCAGCCAAAACGGTGGAGTCGTCCGCGCCAATATCTCCAGTCTGGAAGCGCGTGTCAAAAAAGTCAGAACTTGAAACGTACCTGTGGTCAGTGTGTTGGGAGTCTGCGAGATCGTTGGGCGTATTTACAAGATGGCATCTGTTGGGATAAGTCACTAAAACTTGATAGAACGTTGGCAGATATCTTCAGGACAAGGCGTCAGATTTCGCCTCCTGGAATAGGTCTCTTCCATCCTCAAACAAAATAGACGCGCTGGATCAGCCGACCCCAACACCTGCGCACCACGTCGGCTTCTTCCTGAACGCATGTACGCACAACGAGACATTGGTAGAAGCAATTCACCAAGAATCACCAGAGGCTAGCATCGGGTCCTAGCCTGCCTTATGAATGACCTCATCCACAATCGGATCTATCGTGTCCGTCACCATATCGACACTCAAGGGCTCCCACACAGGCGGTTCCGTCAGTGCAAACTGGTCAACAACTACCCATTCTACAGCGCCACAGCGCTCGCGAGCCCGCTCCAGTGCTGCTGCCGGGCATTTGTGCGGTGGTCGCTGAAATTGGCGCACGTACTCGTCTTGCCGGGGCGGTTGCGCAGTTGGGTCAGGTGTACGAGATGTGCCAGCCACGGCGAAGAAAACTTAAAGTCACAAAATAAAACTCGACAAACCAGATCCTCGTCGGCAACAGTATACTATGTGATGTGGCCGCAGAAGTAATGTAATATATCGATTATACCTGTGAGAGCTGCCAAATCTCAGAGCCGCAGGTTCGGGTCTGCCAATTTAGTAGTACTTAGCGCTTAGCGATGCCTTAGAGCCCGTTCGGTGGCGCACAAGTTGGCCACTTCGAAAAAGTTGCTGTGGCTGCCGCCGATATGCCGGTACTGAGTTTGAATACCATGTATACATACCGTTTCGGGAGAATAGATTAGATATGGCTGATCACAATAACCTCACCTATCCGCTGCACACTCGACGACAACATGTTATCCGCTTCATGGGGCTCTTCATGAGCATCATCATGACGGCTACTGTATCACTTGTCGAATCAGTTTTTGTAAAGGAACCGTATCATACGTCAATACTCACCGGTGAAGGTTGGGTTATGGAACTCCTTGCTGGCCATCCCAAGCGCATCCTATCTCAACTGGGCGTTCGACACCATGTTTTTGAGGCCCTGATTACTACCATGCGAGGTATGGGGCTCAAGAATTCCCGCCATGTTTCCTTGGAGGAACAGCTAGCAATTTTTCTCTATGCCTCTGTAACAGGATTATTGGTATGACATCTTGGTGAACGCTTTCAGAGGTCCAATGACACAATTTCACAGTGTGTAATACCCACACACACACACTAGCACAGATCATTTATGCCCCCCCATAGCCATTTCCGATCGATGCTCCACTTCTTTTTGTCCCCTCCATTTTACACCCAATATGTCTGCTTACCGACCCAAGACGATCTGTGCCCACCTGAAATTCGTAGTAATCCAAAATTCTATCCCTACTTCAAGGATGTCCTTGGTGCGTTAGATGGAAGCCATTTCCATTGCATGCCACCAGCGTTCATGCGGGCAACATTTCGAAATCGCAAGACTGCAATCACCCACAACAGTCTCTTTGCATGCTCTTTTGCTATGCGATTTGTATATGCACTCACTGGGTGGGAGGGGTCAGCAACCAATGCATGTGTACATGAGGATGCGCGAGCCCGTGGCTTTGCCATTCCTGATGGAAAGTATTATCTAGCAGATGCTGGCTATCCTATATGTGATCAGCTTCTCATTCCCTACCGTGGAGTTTGCTATCACCTGGCTGAATGGGGTCGCGCAGGTGTCAGGTACATTTATCAATCATTCTTATCAAACTAGTCAGTCAGTAATCAGTCATAGACCTGCTAACAAGCAGGAGTTGTTCAATCTTCATCATGTGTCTGCATGCAACGTTATTGAACAGATCTTCGGGGTTTTGAAACGACGATTCCGCATTCTACTATTGGCACCTGAATACAACCTCAACATGCAGGTGCGAATCCCTGCTGCAATGTGTGCCATACACAACTTCATCTGCGAGCACGATAATTCTATGGACCCTCACTTATCTACTACTCAAGTCCAACTCAATCATGATGCTGAATATGAGGGAGATCATGGTGTGGCGGCTGGTGCAGGGCAGCAGGGGGATGAGGATGACAGGTGGGATGAGATTGCTACAAAGATATGGGCAGATTATCAGGTCAGGCGTATGGAGATGGGTCTTGATGACGACGAGGATAGCGATACAGGTGATGAGGACGACACCACTGACAATACTATTGATGACGATGGTGACCATGATGAGTGAGTATGGCTTGGGGGGCGGGAGGGCGCGCAGGGGGTAACAATATGTTCTCAATTTTCTTTTCGTGTAGTCCTGATATGTTCTCGCATGTACTAGTAGCTCGGAAATGCACGACATGATACTATTGCAATATTTGAGAATCGGAAGAGGGAGGGCGAACATGGAATGTACAAAACTACAAGGTACATGTGAAAGCTTACCAACCGGGTACAAAATGACAACCAACAACTCGGAGATACAGAAAGATGAGGCAATTACATACTATGGTCATGCACTTTATCCAACAAGCTATGCATCCAGCCCTTTCTAATCTCTGCATCGGTGAGGGATAGGTACGTGTTGGTGAGGTCCTGGTTCTGTCCGAATAGACCTACAAACAAAATCTTTTCACCTACTGTGAAGCCGTCATCTCGTGATTGCAAAAGTGTGAGTGCATCACCCTTTTGTCCAACTGCAGCCTCTTCACGGGGGAGCATAGCTTTTTCGAAAGCATCAGTGAGGCGATTGATCAACCCTTGCATGTTGTTGATAGTGACCGCATTCAAAACCTTGTCCAGCCGTGTTGCACTCTTCAGCTCAGACTTGGCTTTTTTGTTGCTCAATATGACGGAAGTGCCAGTGCCAGTGACGGATATGTTGATGGATGTCGAGGAGTCGCCTAGAGCTGAGAATTTCCACTTGCTTTTGCTTTTAGTCATTGAAACTGATTCAGATGTGGGGCTAGGTCTGGCGGGAAGAGGGAAGGTGGAGTCCACGTCCATTCGGGTACTCTCGACATCTGTTATGGTGGTGCCCCCTGCAGCCTCTGAGGCTATGATGTTATTTCCAGTGGCACTCGTGGTTGCCTCGGCATGCGGCACTTTTTCGGTCACAGTTGGGTCGTGGGTGACCACTCCTTTGGCATAGCCTGGCGCAAACCTCTCTACCCTGTCGTAATAGACCCACCCGCTGTTTTGGAAAGGGCGCATCAGTGCATGAGACTAAAATGAATCATATGAATTGTATATTGAGTGATCATGAAATTGTTGCACACCTTGACAGTCAGATATTGCGTCCAGACACTCGCCGATGACTCATCTATGCCAGCTCCCCACTCATTATCCCACGACATTCCTGACTGCCCTCTAAATGCCATGATGGCATTGTATGTGGCCTTTATCTGTGGAAATTATAATCAAATTAGGTACAATAATGGAGATATGTAGACATACATACCCCCTGCCATTTAGTCTTACACATCTTGCCAGTTTTGGCTGGTCCCTGTGTCTTGAGGGGCACGATGGAAATCACAGCTGCATTGAACGACGAACTCTTAAAATTCGTTCCGTCGCCCTCCGCCTTGTGTTCAAGAAGAAAGTCGATGAGAGCGGTTGTCTCCATGTCGTTCCAGATCGCCTTCTCTGTTGCTGGTGTCATCCGAGTCATTGACATGACGAGAATGGCAAACTGAGCGACTAATGATGTAACGGCGGCAGCAAGGGCCTGAGCCCTTACACGACATTTCGGTGCTGTGTCGCTGCACATTAATATCAATATTATTGCTATCCCATTGCTAACTCTATACTCGTTTTTCCAATACTGATTCAAACTCAGTACCGGCATATCGGCAGCAGCCACAGCAACTTTTTCGAAGTGGCCAACTTGTGCACCACCGAATGGGCTCTGACCAAGTGTAAATGTACATACAGCCAAACACTTGTATGACTTTCACTTGTTCTTAAGTCCCGCTGGCGGAATATGGTCAAATGTGACCGTTCTCCACCTACTGCTCAACTTTCAATACGATTTTAATGGTCATTTACGACCACCCTGTCTCTACTTTTAATGTCTTGATATGGTCTGATTTCACCATTCTAGTCTGTGGTCAGTATCAGTTATATGTGCAGGGTGTCGATATGGTCCGATTTCACCATCCTAGCCAATGGTCAGTGTCTACTATATGTGCAGGGTGTCAATATAGTCTGATTTCACCATTCTACCCTGTGGTCAGTATCTACTATATGCGCGGGGTGTTGATATGGTCTGATTTCACCATTCTAGCTCATGGTCAGCATCTACTATATTCTGTGGGTGTCATCAATATGGTCTGATTTCACCATTCTAGCCTGTGGTCATGACAGAATAAGATGTTGGACTCGACTAGTGTTAACTGAGTATATGTGTGAGATACTACTGTTTACACTTAGGGAAGCAAGAGTGACTACTCAGAACAGTACTACTTGTAGCTTATTGTAAGTGGTATGTGATTCTAGGTGGGCATATCTGTAGGTATTTCTGTCAGGTCAGTATCTACTATATGTGCATGTTAGGCTTGCAGATGCCTTGGCCCACCTCAGGCCAGGGTCCACACCAGGGCCCATGTGCATGTTAGGCTTGCAGGATGCCTTAGGCCAGAGTAGCGCACAGGTTCACACCCGGACCCATGTGCATGCTAGGCTTGTGGATGCCTTAGCCAGTAAACAAAGTAAACTTGACGTCAGAAGACAACCGCAAATGAAATGAGAAACCTAAAAACCAAACTGGAAAACAGTATAGTCCCAATTTTTGTGGGCAACAGTACTGATGTATTTCATCTACAGGTACCATAACTATGCAATGTCCATCAAAACCTTGATGGGAAGCCCTTGTGATCTAAGTACGGCATTCACTTTATCTAGAGTCTTGGAGATTTGACGTAGCTGGAT
>QLPF01013307.1:0-12365 GCA_003314045.1 Hygrophorus pudorinus | reverse complement strand
AATTTGTTGACGGCATTCTTGCGGTGGTAAATGGTGAGCTTTACTTGCTTTTATCGGCGTACCGTATTCTGACGCTGACGTGCAGGGCATGAATTCTTGACCAACCGCGGGATTCTTCACCGCGATATCAGTGCAGGAAATGTGTTCCTGTTCGACCCACACGAGAACGATACTCTGATGCTTCCTGGCCAAGAAGGCTTTTTAGCTGATGTTGAGCTAGCCTCTATGCCACTGCCGTCGACAGAGTACCGAGCCGAACCAGCTTATGCTCCGCCTCCCGTCGGCTCTGGACCATTTCTTATTCCGATCCCTTCCCACCATCCACGCCTTGCCCAAGCATCTTCAGGTCATAAGCTATTCACCGAAGTCACATCGCCGCCTAAGGAGAACCATGGCCCAGAAATGACGGTAGGTTGTTGTGCCCATTCATTTAAATTTAATTCTAATTGCCCAACCTTCTAGGGCACCGCCCAGTTCATGGCTATCGAAGTCCTTGAGGCAGTTGTTGACCAGTCAGAGCCGGTTCCTCGCGAAATTCATCACGATCTCGAATCTCTCTTATGGGTGATCATTTATGCAATCTACAGACGCACCATCGAGAACGCCAAGATAGGTGCCGCGGAACTCCAGAAAGAGTATGTCGCATACTTTGGAGGCAGCACTGTGCAAAAGATTCTAGATACGCGACGAAGAGCCCAACGATCCCAACCTGAACTCCTGAAATGCGTAGGCAACCCAAGGTTACTCACGTTGCTCACGAGGTGTTCACTCTTGTTGGCGGACCAAAATCCAGCACATCTCAAGAACGAGAACCACAGGGAAGCGGCCGCCCAGTTCTTCGGTCGGACCCCTTCAAAGCCTCAACTTATAACTTATGATGATATACGTTCAATGCTGATCGACGTGAAGTTACAAGGCAAAATTACGAGCGTTAATTATGTACGGAATAACTGAGGCGTCTGCAGCAGGACGTCCTACCGAGATTTTTTGTATATTGATATCCCTTTGTTATCAGTAGAAACATGTACAGGAGAAAAGTCACCAAGAGATGGCCATCCAAGATGAAGCATCTAACACCCTGCGGTTTCTTCAAGTTCGCGGTATGTGGTCTTGTTATTTCGTCAGGGCGAGTTTTCCGTGGAAGGGCGTCCATCAATGGCGTACAGGAATTTGGTCTCGTCTTCCATTTCCGTCAGCCTCTGAAACAGTTTCAACCTCCTCGTATCTTCCTCTCCGAACGATATTGCTGTGGCATACTGAATGGGAGGGACTAGCACAGCACCGAACGACCACCACACATGCTAGCCCCACCTGTCTTGGCGGAGGGAGTTGCAGTAGCTGACGGTAATGGCGCCCATTCTGACGTTATCCTTCTCGGACTCCGGTTTCAATTTCAGAATTAGATCACGAACAGCGAGTCGCGCGACCATCCAGTTGTCAATAAGATATCCGTAAATCGGTCGACGTCATGATTTTAGGTTGAGAGAGGGCTGACCTTCTGGCAGGTTCACCACGCGGCTGTGTCTAAGTCCAGGAGTCCACCCTGGGCATCGTTCTCGCGAAGCATTCAGCTTGAGGCCGTGACCATGTCGTCGTTCACAGCCCGAATGAGACTTGATATCCTAGAAAGTAGGCCGGTGGAATGGTGCGGCTCTTGTGGAATGAATCTCAGAAATGTAATAATCCAGGTAATTTTCACCCGCCTACCTGAGCCATAATCGATAATCGATAATCCCTTGTCCCACTTAGTTCCTGACGAGTTCTCGGATCGGCGAGTACCTCCCAGCTAGATGTTACACTGAACTAACGAGGACGATTGTAGGAAGGAAGAAATATTTCATCACTCACGAATCCGCACCATACCCACAACATCAGTGTCGGGAGGTCGTTTTCGGTGTTGGGCGTGAGAAGGTTCGTAATGGAGCGAGAGGAGCGATGGTAGTTGGTTTCCTCACGAATGGGAGGACCGGAATATTGAGTAACCACGTTTGGGTCATTTATTGGCGGGGGCGGATCGGAAGGTGCTTCAAGTTCGTTTCAAGTTTGCGTTGGGAGTCTGTTGCATTCTGGAATGTCGCCATCGAGTTTTTTATGTGTTCTGTAGCCTCGTTCGATGGGGATTATAAGTCAGATTGTCGTGAGATTATGAGTGAGATTATATACACCTACCAAACAGAATCAAAGCCACCTCGAACAAGAACCCGGTACAGCCACAGATGATGTGCAGGCATATGAAAGGTTCTCCTTACTAATGTTGTCAACAACAACAGATGTGGTCAAAATGTATTAATTGTTTTATCATAATGATTACACTACAAGTAGCGAAATTTGCGAAAAAAAAAAATGTTGGGAAAAATGAGGAAAAAATGATTTTATTGTTGTGTATGATGAGCGCAGCCATGATCAACGATGAGTGCAACCGTGATCAATGACGCCCAGTGCAAATCCCGTATTTTTGTATCAGACTATATTGTATTATTTGCTTTATATGAGAAGGTCATAGTTTTATTTCTGATAGAGCCTATTCCGGACAATACATGTCCTCAAAAAGGCCTCAATTTTTCAAAAGGCCTTGCTTCAACAACGAATATTCGAATTCATTCAATGAATTCATTCAAATAATATATATCGATAATATATTAGTCAATTTTGACATATTACTAATTCAGTAATTCATCAATATTCACCACATCCTGCCCTCATGGACTCGGGCTCCTGGTATTGTGATTGTCCTGTTAGATGTAAACAGTGTAAAAATGTCTCTAAATTGATGTACCAGTGCCATGCTCGATTTCGCAACACACTCACGGCATCTTTTACCCAATTCCAACAAACACAACTTGGAGATCAACCTGGCCCTGCGGCCAGTGGACTAAGCTCGGTCCCAGTGAATCCCCAAGATCGAATGGTACACAGTGCCAGTGGAAGTGGAGGACACGGACCTGATGACAGCAGTGGCAATAGTGATAGAAGTGGCGATTACACTGGATGGGATAGTGATGGAGGTGGAGGAGATGGATCTAATGGCAGCAGCAGCTATGCTAGATGGGATAGTGATGGAGGTGGAGGAGATGGACCCGATGACAGTGGCGAGGGTCGTGATAGAAGTGGCGGCTATGCTGGACAGGATAGCAATGGAGGCAGAGGAGATGGACCCAATGACAGTGGCGGTGATGGTGATCTGTGGGCAGATGTCAGTCGTATGCAGGTACATACCCAGTTATTGATCAATTCCCAGCTCACATGATCCCAGATTACTCCAGGTTATGACAGCCCACTGCCATCGGAACCTAGCTCTGAGGATGATGACGACTCCACTGTTGTAGCCATGGACGACCTCAAAATTCAACTTTCTTTCATCAATGGGATCAAGAATGCAACACTCGACGGGAGTGATCTCAACCCAGAGGTTATCTATCGTCTCTGAAATCCTTTGGAAGAGCCCCTCAATATGTTAGATCCTGACTTACGCCTATCTATCGACTTGTTTCTCGCTACTACAAATGCTTCCAAGGACACATATAACAAGACTCGAGAGACCATACACCGTTGTCATCCTGAGGACAAAGTGCTTTCCCATGCAAAGGTGAAGACTACCTTGCAGGACCTGACAGGTGTTATGTCGCTCATCCATGACATGTGTCCTGAGTCATGTGTTGCCTACACTGGTCCTTTCGCCAAGCTCAAGAGCTGTCCCGAATGTGGCGAAAAACAATACAAATATCAGGACAGATCTAAAGTTTCACGCCAAAAATTCCACACAATCCCGATCGGCCCACAACTGCAAGCACTTTGGCAAAGACCCGAAAGCGCTACGGCTTTGAGATACCAATCTCGTCTTACACAAAAGATCTTCAATGAACACGCTCAAACAGGGGGTATATCTATTTATGAAGACCTATTCTCTGGCAGTGATTACCTTGAAGCTGTGCATTGCAGCGACATCACCAACGATGATATGGTGCTCCTTAGTGTTGGTCCAGCTGGCTAAGCCGCAAGCTGGCTGAGTTAGCTGCGGCTGCGGCTGGCTAATTTACCTTTTATTGCTCAGCCGCAGCCGGCAGTCGTACATAGCTGACTGCAGTCGACTACAGTTGACTTGCAGCCGGCAGTCAACTAAACTGGCCGGTAATATATGGTATATATATATTATATTACTCTATGATAACAACTACCAGTGGGAGCCAGCGTTTCACTGGCTCCGCTGGTAGGTAGGGTATTCTGTAAAAAATGAAAAATAACTTACAACCCTCTCACATTTGCATGCGAGAGGGCTGGGATGGGGCGTTGACAGGGTGACGCAGCCCTCTCATGTTTGCACGAGAGGGCCAGGATGTGGGAGGTGAGAGGGCCCAGGCATTGGTAGTGGCGAAGAGGGAGGTGTGGGTGTGGGTATTGAATGGGAGTTGTCTCGTGTTCAACTCCTTTTATAACTGTGTATATTCAATATAAATGGTGTTTAGTACAATATTAAATGGTAATAAATACATTACTTACCTTGGTTGGCCCATGGTTACTGCTGTCTCGAGCGGTTGGTGGTGTCTTGAGGTGGGTGGCTGAGTTCGAATTTGGTGGCTGAGGCCAAGTGTGTGTGAAAACAAACACACCCGTGGGCTGAACAAATTGCAAAACTCACCTGGCAGCCTGGCAAATTGCATAATATGAGTAAAATAGTATGTACTGTAAGTACCGGCTTAGCCCTCAGCTGCCGGCTATACCTAGAGGACCAGTCGCAGCCACAGTCGGTGCCCAGCTACCAGCCAGCCGGGCATTGACTGGCTTATTTTCAGCTCGACTGCCGGCTTCAAGCTGCTGGCAGCCGCAGCCGGACCAGCACTACGCCTGGTCTATTCATCCCAGGACCTAACCCCCCAAAGCATCCCAAATCTTTCCTGTATCCTAGCATCTATCACCTCGCGGCCCTTCAGATTGAGGGCCTCCGCATCTGGAATGCATCCAGAGGGAAGGTTATCACCTCTTGACCGTTCTTTGTGATAGGTACTGCAGATGGCCCTGGTATGACTCATCTAAATGGCCTCATTGATCACCAAGGTGCTTATGGCTGCTGGCTTTACTATCCCGTTAAAGGATGCCGAAAACCAGGTAGCGGAACCCATTATCCTGCTCTTCTCAAACTGGACAATTATAATGTCGCTAGTTGTGATCATCCCGACATCTCTATTCCAAGCATCCCACTAGTGTCTACCGCTGAGTACGACCATAATCTCAACATTCTTCTCCAATCTGTGACTCTTAACCAGTACAGAACTCTCCGCAGAGATACTGGTATCTCAAGACCCAGTCTTTTCAGCAGGCTCCTGCCAAGATATAGACTACCGATTCCTGGTTGTTTCCCCGCTGACTTGATGCATCTAATTGCTCTCAACATCATTGATCTCTTCCTCCATCTCTGGCATGGAATGTTGGACTGTGAAGCTTCTGACAGCAAATCGACATGGGACTGGGCAGTTCTGATGGGTGATGTCTGGAAGGCTCATGGGGAGACCATCAGAAATGCAAGACCATATCTCCCAGGCTCCTTTGCCTGCTCTCCTCACAATCCGGCTGAGAAAATATCCAGTGGCTACAAGGCATGGGAATATCTGATGTACGTATTTGGTCTAGGACCAGGAGTGTTTTATCAGGTACCCTCTCAACGATATTGGCGCCATTTCTGTAAACTCATCCAGGCTGTCCGCATTCTCCACCAAAAACGAATTGCCGTTGCTCAACTTTGCTCTGCTCATGAGCTCATCGTTGATTTCATCGAAAATTTCGAGACGATGTATTACCAATGCAAGTCTGATCGGATTCATTTTTGTCAGCAGAGTATTCACGCACTTCTTCATCTTTCCCATGAAGTCCTTCATCTAGGACCACCTGCATACTATACTCAGTGGACGATGGAGCGTACAATCAGAAACCTTGGCAAAGAGGTTAAACAGCACTCAAACCCATATGAAAATTTATCGCAATGTGGTGTGTGTTGTTGTCAGGTGAACGCACTCAAAGCAATGGTCCCGGACCTCGAGCCTGATCAGGATAAGCGTCCCCGGGGTGCCCATGAAGTCGGAGACGGTTACATCCTTCTCAGAGCCCAAGACAACACTTTTCGAAACGTACCAGATGTTGAAGGTGCAGCAATTTATTCATACATGGCAGAAGAGACAGGGGAAGTAGCTCCAAACTGGAAGCCACAAATTCAGCGATGGGCACGCCTTTGTCTTCCCAATGGCCAAATTGCTTGTTCTGCCTGGAAGGAGAATCTGAAGTCATTGAATAAAGTGCGGATGTCACGAAATGTCAAAGTGAGCTCTGTTCATAAACATTGTTTTTGAGTTATTTTGATGGTGCTGGTTGCAGATTGTTCTTGACGACCATCTCCAGTATGGTGAGGTACAATATTTCTTTTGTGCTACTGTTGGCGATGATCGCACCCTTGTGCTCATCTCGTTTTACTCCCCTCCGGATGCCGAGCTTCTCGAGGCTTCAACAAGCACTCTTTGGGTGTGCAAATATCAAGGACCTAGGAGTTTCCGTGTCGTCAATGTTCAACACATTGAGGCCGTCGTGGCCATAGTTCCTCTTCCTCATTCTCCTCCAGGAATGCACTTTGTCATAGAAAAGATGGGCCTGGATGTTGCACAATTGGGTGGGGCAGACGAGGACATGACCAATGAATAGATATCATCATATTGCAATCTCTCTTGTATTTGTATTAACAGACAATATTACGATGATTCTACAGAGCAACAAGAAAAGGTACAAGTGTCGAAGCAAAGGATGTGTTTACGATAATTCAACATTGTTCTCCTTATCTGAATCTGAGTTATCTTCATCGCCGCTATCATGGTTCTCTGGGAGTCTGATAATCTTGTAGGAATATATAGGAGCCATGATATGGTGTCCGTTGTTGTCAAACTGAGATCGAGAGTCCAAGTGAGGGTAACTGTGATGTGGGAGGACAATTGATCGGTGGGTGAAAACAGAGTTGCCTGGCAACGATGGGGTTGCAGTTGTCAACCTCTTTATTGTCAGATGGGGTGCTATAAAGATACTTATATGAACGAGAAGTGACAGAGCCTAAGATATACGTACACGTCAATCAATGTACGGTCGGAATCTACCTCAGGCTCTGGGTCCGAGTCCGAATGTTGTTTAATGTTAAGAACTAATGATAGTGTGTCAGAATACTTGAAAAGAAGTGCCAGTGTGCATACCATTGGCCCAGGCTGCTGCGGGGTGAATGAAAGTGTGTAGGTATGCCAGTTGAGAGTGATATTTTCGATATTGAGAATGAGAACATTGTCAATTAAGCTGGGAGGGATTGACATCGTGGTGGTGGAATATGGGGGTATAGAAGGGAAATTGGGGGAGTTATTTGTGCTGGAGTAGTGACTCGGAACTTGACCAGAACCCATTCACCCCACCATCCCGGACACAGTCATCCATGTCATCCATGCAATCATCGGCGCTGTTCTTCTTGCCGCCGTTCAGCTCAGCCAATGCCAGTGTTTCAACTCCAAACTTGAACCAGGATCCATTTCTCAGTCCAATAAGTCCTTTCAATGATATTTCTGATTCAAGTTTCGCATTGTCTAGCCAGCCAGCAACACCAATAACTCCAATACATCAAACCTGGAACTCTCCAGATTCAAGTTGTCATGTGGGTCTGTCATTTCTATGTTGAAGGTGTTAACGTGATTCTCGACACCTAGGCTACACTTTTCCCTTGGAATCATCAACCAATTTTTTCATCTGCATCCGCAATTAGAGATGCAACTCACAACGATCTCATTTCCAATGGTAACAAAGCCTATATGAACCTCTTGTACGCATATGCTGCTCTTCAGGCTGAAATTAAGGGTGTAAGGTGAGTGTATGCTAGCATCCTATCATGTAGAACTGCCCAGTATAATTCTCGGATGTCAGGGACTCATTCAACATGCTTGCCAAATCAGTGCCATCACAACCAACCACCAGTGGTGGTTTCTTTCTTGGACATCTGGCCCATCAGGCTCCTATTCTACGATCATTGCCAGCTCTCATGTCAAGCTTGTCAAGTTCAGATGCTACGGGCCTTGTCGCTTTAAATGAATCAGATTTTCCAGCTGTGCAGTACTGGAGGAAGAAACAGTGGGACCACAGCAAGCAACGAGATGATACCACGAGGGTTAATCAAGATATGCCCATGCAAGGGAAAACAAGAATAATGAACGGTGAAAACACATCTCTGAAGTATATTGAAAATGAAAATGGTGTTTCAGTAGATGGACATCATGTCAGTGCAATCCGACAACTGGCCAGGCAGGTCTGGACCCATCTTCGTAATGAAGGTGCTGCGCCAGTGATGTGAACACAGGGCTCTCATCTGGCTCAGTCCTACTACCGAAACGAGATGTACAGTCGATTTCCCGAGCTTTGCCTCTGTGACAGTCATTGGAAGGTTGACCAAATTGCAATCAGCACATATTCAGGCTGGTTTCGGACATATGGTGCACGAGCTCCTGATGGGAAACAGTGGAAACAGGAGCCTGAGAATGAGGACTTGCCTCCAGTCCCAGCAAAGTGTGCTACCTTCAAGTTGTCCATTCCCAAGGGCAACCGAAAACCACTCAAGATTCCCCGGACAGAACACTCTGACATAACCCCAGCCAAATCAATATCAACTGTGCCGGTTTATGATGAAGACTTGGACCCATTCAGTGATGTTCTGAGTCCATCCAAGCTGTCTGCAAGTCGACAACCTAGTATCTCTGATTCTCCTATGCTTGACTTGACTGTGCTGCCGGTTTCTAATGCAGACTCAAACCCATCCAGTGACGTTCCGTCTTTTGAGTCTCAACAACCTAGTATCTCTGATTCTCCTATGCTTGACTTGACTGCACTGCCGGTTTCTAACACAGACTCAAACCCATCCAGTGATGTTCTGAGTCCATCATCTCCAAGTCAACTACCTGCTGGTTCCCCTGGCTTGCTCCACCGGTTTCTAACGTGGACTCAAAACCATTTAGTGATGTTCCATCTTCTCAACAACCCAGTATTTCTAATTCTCCTATAGTCGACTCGACTCAGATGCGCTGCTGGTTTTTACTGCTGATTCATCTTTTCATCTCCCTGCTTCCGCTCAGAAGGCTGCTGACACTATTGCCTCTACCACAAGCTCCACATTTTATCTTTCAAACCTGCTGTGAGTCTATCCCAGTCATCAATGGTGTATATCCACTCATGACTGGCTACAGATCTGGTGTGCTGGAGTCAGCACCCTCAGCACCATTATCTTGTGTGGACGTCAATGGTGCATAACCGCTTGTCTTTGATATCTTGGGGTCGATAACAACATAAATGGTCAGCTTTCTCAGCAGACAACACTGCTTCAAACAATGCAAAGGACGGACCGATGATACCAGGAAAATCTCTCACACCACGGTATGTACATTCAGACATCTTCGGCCACAGTCCACTGACTTAAAGTTACCCCAGCAATCTGTATGCTATTGATTATTGTAAGAAGCACAGCACTGTGGCCCGATCAGTGTTCAAACAGGTATGGGACGACCTAGACACGAAGACGAAGACAGTAAGTAACTTGAGGAACATCTGAACACTTCACTGACTTCAATTATAGGAGTACACAATGCTCAGTGAGGAGAGGAAGAAGGCCGCCAAGGATTCCAAGGGACTGGCTGCGGGGAGTTGATGGAACAGGGGGAGCACATTGGAACATGGGAGCAGCAGGGAGCATGGGGGAGCACAGGAAGTACAGTGCAGCAGGGAGCGTGGGGGAGCATGGGGAGTACAGTACAGCAGGGAGCAGGGGGGAGCAGCAGGAGGAGCAGGGGAGCAGGGGAGCAGGGGAGTGTGTTCTTAGAGATCTGATGTAAAACTATTGTGCACTATTGGCAATCATATATCAACCGATTTGGTACAAAATTTATATGCTATAGGGTCATTTTTCATATAAGATCGTGTTGTTTTGGGTGTAACTATACAATCATAATTAATCCATTCTAAAAACACAGGATTTTCACTGGGAATGACAAGCACTCTTGTAGAACACGATCAGCGATGAGCGCCCATCAAATTCACATGCTGATTGTTGCCCGATCGGGATATAGCTCTTTTCGGACTATCTTATCTACTATCTGTCACATTTTGTCACGGGTAGCCACAGCAATAATCCGAGAATAATCAAGTGCCCAGCAGACCTAACGTCCTCACTTCAGAGAAGTTAGGAAGACTGTCCAAGTCGAATTCCAGTGACAGCGTTGTCAAACTCGTCTCATCCCTCCACACGCCGCCGCGTGACAGTTACAATTTTTTTTCCTTTATTCTGCACATCTAGTTGTGATGGTGCGGATCCCTGAATGATGAAATATTTCTTCCTTCCTGCAATCGTCCTCGTTAGTTCGGTGTAACATCTAGCTGGGACGTACCCGCCCATCCGAGAACTCGTCAGGAACTAAGTGGGACAAGGGATTATTAGGCCCCGTTCGACAGGGATTATCATTCAAGATTATTGAGATTCTACTGCCAAAAAAGAATAATCAGATTTTTGGCAACTAACGGCATGGCCACTCCCAGGATCTCGCAAGATCCCTGCGCTTGAAGGGTTACACACACCAGTATCTGTCTACGAAGACTTATCCTCGTTGATTGAACACAAGGGGCGGAGCACTATCCTTCACGACGCGGTGGGTGCATTTCCCTCACTGAATATATTCGTCTTGCATGGTTAACAACACTTTGTCTAAACGCTAGGGGCCTCAACGTCGATTCGCCTCTTTGCCCACTCTCCTGGCTCCAATTCTATACCCCCAATCTCGAATCACTCTTCTACAAAACGACAGATCAATTTGAATTATCAGATTAGCCGCTACCCGGGATCGTGGACAAATGCCAGTCTCACTAGCCGTCCCCCTACCTCGTCTCCACATGGCTAATGTATCGGAGTCTAGGAGCGAATTCGACTCCTTCAGAAGTATTGTTGTCACCAATCTCCAGGATGTCCGTCAGGATTGACCGCGCATTCATGATGGCTTGGAGGACTGGATCGAGAGCCTGATGGAGTATGTGCAAGAGACAATCGAGGAATTATCCCACCGCAGGCTTGACCCCAGGTAATTACCACCTGTCTCTCCCTTCATGTTGCCGCGCAACCAAACGTAGGAGTATGACGTCTAACCTCCAGTAAAACATCGTGTGATCCTTTTCGCATCCTTTGTATACAAATTTTCCGCTGCATGTCTCTTCTAGACTTTCGCAAACTTCTCCCTGTGTCTGATACACGGTGTGCACTTAAATCCCCTCCGTCACTAGAGGCCCCAGTGGCAACTATCTAATCTTGAGTTCACTAACGAACTTTTCAGGCCCCCATCGAAAAAGACTTCGTATCGAATTCATTCTCATATGAGCATCATCGAGGTGCTACAGACGCCTTGGGTCTGTAACATTCCGTACATAAGAAACAAAATTTGTCATTGCAACTTCAGCATTAAACGTATATCATCATAAGTTATAAGCTGAGGTTTGATGAGATGCCAGCCAAAGATCTGGGCGGCCACTTCCATCTGGTTTTCGTCGTCAAAACGTGCTGGATTTTGGGCCACCAGCAAGACTGTGCACCTCCTGAGCAACGTGAGTAAGAGCGGACTACCTACGCATTTTCGGAGTTCACGTTGGGATTCTTGGGCTCTTCGTCGCGCATCTAGAATCTTTTGCACAGTGCTGCCTCCAAAGTATGCGATATACTCTTTCTGGAGTTCCGCGGCAACTATCTTGACGTTCTCGATGGTGCGTCTATAGATTGCGTAAATGATTACCCACAAGAGAGATTCGAGATCGTGATGAATTCCACGGGGAACCGGCCCTGACTGGTCAACAGCTACCTCCAGGAGTTCAATAGCCATGAACTGGGCGGTGCCCTGCAAGATTGAGCAAATAAAATTGAATCTAAATGAATGGGCACGAAAACCTACCGTCATGTCTGGGCCATGATTTTCCTCAGGTGGCGGTGTGACTTCAGTGAATAGCGTATGGCCCGAAGATGTTTGGACTAGGTGTGGAAGTTGTGGGGGGATCGTAATAAGAACGGGAGGCGGAACCAGTTCAGCTTGGTACTCTTCCAACGGCAATGACATAGAGGGCAGCTCAACGTCAGCTAAGAAGCGTTCCTGGCCGGGAGACATCAATGTGTCATTCTTGTGAGGGTCAATAAGGAAGACATTCTGAGGACTGATATCACGGTGAAGAATCCCGCGGTTGGTCAAGAATTCATGCCCTGCACGTCAGCGTCAGGACACGGTACGCCGATAAAAGCAAGTAAAGCTCACCATTTACCACCGCAAGAATGCCGTCAACAAATT
>QLPF01013247.1:0-10273 GCA_003314045.1 Hygrophorus pudorinus | reverse complement strand
GGGACATGCTGATGTCTGATGTTGAGCGGAAGGCAGACTCACCTGACATCATTGAGGGCATGGAGGGTTCAGGTCTAGGTACTCTGTGAAGGTTTGGGGGCCTTGATGGCAATGAGGCCAAACAGAAGCAGGATTATCTTAACTTCTAATGTCCTTGTATATATATGGACTTTATTGCAATGTCATGTAAACTATCTACCATTCTGCAGTTCACCTCACAAGACTGCCACCTAATTCCGGCAACCAGGTAAGCCTTCCCAATCTTCGTGATGCCTTGCAATTTCTTACGACATCGAAAAGGATCTCCACATCTTTTCTTGTGTCATCCGGCGCCTCACTTGTGACATGGGACTCGTTCAACTCGGGCACGATCCGACCGTTCGTTTGTTGGACGATCATACGTATTACGATTCAAGGTATCCGCGTTTCAAGGTTGCCATGGGCGGAAAGGATGACACTCGGTGTTGGACGACGAAAGGTTTACCGATGTGGGTTTCTCTCTCACTCTTCGGTCGTGGAACGTCTGTCTGGCATGCCAAGGGTCTTCACGGGAAGTGTGTTTTGAAAGTGGCCTGGCGTGACGAAGACCGCATGAGCGAATCGGACATCTATGGTACAATCGGCGCTGGTCATCCCGGTGTTGCCAAGTTTCTTGCAGGCGGTGACGTGCTTTTCCCTGCTGCAATAACTGGTACAGCCGTCAAAGTCACCGTCATACGCTTTCGAAGCAACCTAGGAATTTGCGAAAATGACAGCTACCTTTTCCACAATCGTGTACTCCATCGAGTGTCGACAAAACCCATCGGTCGACCATTGTGGAAGTACGATACCGAGGAGGAACTTGTTAAAGGCATTCTTGCGGCGGTAAATGGTGAGCTCCACGTGCTTTTGTCAGTGTACCGTGTTCTGACGCTGACCTGCAGGGCATGAGTTCTTGACCAACCGCGGGATTCTTCACCGTGATATCAGTGCGGGAAATGTGTTCTTGCTCGACCCACACGAGAACCATACTCTGATGTCTCCTGGCCAAGAAGGCTTCTTAGCTGACGTTGAGTTGGCCTCTATGCCGTGGCCATTGACAGAGTACCGAGCCGATCCAGCACCTCCCGTTGGCTCTGGACCGCTTTTTATTCCGATCTCTTCCCGACGTCCACAAACATCGGGTCACACGCTATTCACCGAAATCACACCGCCGCCTAAGAAAAATCATGGTCCAGACATGACGGTAGGTCTTCGTGGCTATTCATTTAAATTTACTTCTAATCAGTCAATCTTGCAGGGCACCGCCCAGTTCATGGCCATCGAAGTCCTGCAGGCAGTTGTTCGCAAGTCAGCGCCGGTTCCTCGCGGAATCCATCATGATCTCGAATCTCTTCTATGGGTAATCATATATGCAATATCCAGACACACCATCGCGAACGTCAAGACAGCTAATGTGGAACTCCAGAGAGAGTATGTCGCATACTTTGGAGGCAGCACTGTGCAAAAGATTCTCGATACGCGACTAAGAGCCCAAGAATCTCAACCTGAACTCCGAAAATGGATAGACAGCCCCCGCCTACACCACTGGCTCAACGGGTGCTCCTTATTACTAACGACTCAGAATCCAGCACGCGCCCTCGACGTCGATGACATGAAGCTTGAAGCGGACGCCCGGCTCTACGGTCGAACCCTCCCAACTTATAACTTATGAGAATATTCGTGTAATGCCGACTTCTGGAACATAGTTGTAAGTCGTGAAGTATGTAACAAATGAAACCCTTCGATAAACTTGGAATTCAAGACTCGTGAGCTCATGGAGAATGTCATCTCCACTCTCCAAATTCAGTGTGGGGCATCAGGAGTCCCTGTGCCAGTGCAGAGTCAGCCGCACCCGGACGGCGGATACAGTTTGGGGGTGGATTCAGGAGGGAGAAGGGATGGTGAGGAGGGTAGCTGAACGATGATTCCACGTTTACTTGTGACGATTTCAATCCAAACTTTGCACACAACGTCGTGTTCACCTCCCCAATAACGACGCCAATATTATTTTGACAGCCGTAAGTCAATGCACGATTGACCGTGGGGGCGTCAGCTACAGCTGGAAGGTCTAATCCGTAGCCGTGTCCGTCGGGCAAGGTCACGAGTCCACGATCCCCCTTGCCCCCAAACGAGATATGTATTATCTGTAATGAATGCGCGTTAAGCTTCCATCACAAAAAACATCCAAAGAAGGCACCACGATGTGCAGTTGGGAGTCCCGCAGCCAAGTGCGCAGTAGGACCGCAGCAGTCCATAAAACGGTAAAACTAAAGCATTTAGGGCGACCATACTCACCTGCCAAAGCTGCCATGGCCACTACCGTACTCACACTAGGCAGAGACTGCCCTTGGAACACAACCATCACCGATCTAAAGGGCGCTATCCAGTACGCCGTCACGACAACAGTCATCAAGGGCAACTTGCTCACTTCTATCCACAATGACCGCGAGGAAATCATCGCGACTCTCGAGTGGAGAGACCTCTTGCCCGACAAAATTGGAATGCACGGGAAAGCGATGATCGTAGACAGGTGGCTGACGAAAACCGTTGTACCGATGAAGTAGTGCGTGACTCCGTCCTCCGCAAGAAAAAGCGGCCTAACAGGACCCGACAGCACGGTTTCGGTGAAAGACGACTTGGGCCGACGTTACGTCTGGCATGGAAATGCCCCTGGGCTCAACTTACAGGTTAGCAAAGATTGTGAAGACGAATTTCGTGGCTAACGGCATACCTACTAACTAGCTGTACACCGAACAAGACCAAACCGCGCCCATTGCATGCTTTCACAAGTCGCATGGTGACGATCTGGCTACGATTATTTTACATTCGCGAGCAGAAGAGGTCAGAGATATGACCGTGATTTCCTGTTTATTTCTTGAGAAAGCACGTCGGATAAAGGAAAACACTTACAGCGACATTACAGGCCGTATGATGGGCGGCGTAGTAGTCTCGTAGTAGTATAACGCAGTCTGCCCGGGCCAGTGATTCGAATTTGAACTCCGAATTTGAAGTTTTTGGCGCTGGTATCGCATCGATTAAACTTTCCTGTTTCTTACCGCCATGCCACCCTCCTCCTCAAAACAAAAACGTCTCGCAGAAAAAGCCGCAAAACAGTCCTCAAAACTAAACGGAACCGATGCCTCAACCTCAACCTCGACTCCAACCGGTTCAGTCACGGCTGGGAGCGAGATTGGCACGCCTCTAACCAGCACCGCTGCGAATAGCTCAGAGGACTTGCTCTCGATGGCAAAACTGAACATCGCCACCGACAGGTGCGTATCCACATTCTAGCCCACCCTGGCCGTTCGGATGCCCAAGGATGATCACAGGAGCGCCTCGGGAGTACTGGTATCCGACGTCAAGAGCCGTGATATCAAAATCGACTCTTACACATTGTCTTTCCACGGCCGTTTACTCATCGACAGCGCGGAGATCTCTCTCAATTATGGTCAACGGTATGGTCTTCTCGGGCAAAACGGTTCCGGAAAGGTGCGATCGCAATCGGTGTCATCGTACACCATCCGCTCACCGTTCGCTAGTCGACGTTTCTTGCATCCATCGCGAACCGTGACATCAGCATTCCGGACCACATCGACATCTACCTTGTCAGCGGAGAGGCCGAACCAGCCGAAGTAAACGCGGTCGATTTCATCGTTGCCTCGGCCAAGAGGAAGGTAGCCAAGCTCGAGGCGTACATCGAACAGCTCTCTGTAGCGGATGACGTCGATGAAGTCGCTCTTGATGCCGCTTACGAGGAACTGGAAGAACTCGATCCGAGCACGTTCGAGGTCAAGGCCGGTAGTTTGCTACACGGTCTCGGGTTCACTCAGGCGATGATG
Source organism: Hygrophorus pudorinus (assembly GCA_003314045.1). Taxonomy (NCBI): domain Eukaryota; kingdom Fungi; phylum Basidiomycota; class Agaricomycetes; order Agaricales; family Hygrophoraceae; genus Hygrophorus; species Hygrophorus pudorinus. Next base: position 6,413 of record QLPF01013247.1, on the reverse strand, counting down.
CAGAGGCCGACGAAGGACATGAGCGGTGGTTGGCGTATGAGAGTGGCCCTTGCTCGTGCCCTGTTCGTCAAGCCCCATTTACTCCTCCTGGACGAACCGACGAATCATCTTGATCTCGGCGCTGTCGTCTGGCTCGAAGCTTATCTTTCCACCTACAACCACATCCTCGTCATCACCTCCCACTCCCAAGATTTCATGGACTCCGTCTGCACGAACGTTATGGACCTGACGCCAAAGAAGAAGCTCACGTACTATGCCGGTAACTACACCACGTATGTCCGCACGAAACAGGAGAACGAGGTCAACCAGATGAAAGCGTACCAGAAGCAGCAGGACGAAATTCAGCACATCAAAAAGTGAGTGTCGTCATTCTGCTCCGCCTTCTATTCTGATCTGTTTTGACAGGTTCATCGCTTCTGCAGGAACGTATGCCAATCTCGTCCGCCAGGCTAAATCCAAGCAGAAGATCATCGACAAGATGGAAGCAGCCGGACTCATCGAGAAGATCGAGCAAGGCAAGCCTCTGCACTTCCATTTCGAAGACGTGCGGAAGTTGCCCCCGCCAATCATTGCGTTCAACGAGGTTGCCTTTGCGTATTCGGGCCAAAAGAAAGACGCCCTTTATGAAAAGCTGTCGTTCGGTATTGAGTGCGTGTGCCCTCTCCGTCAAGGTTGATTGTATTCTAATGGTGATATTCAGCATGGACTCTCGCATTGCTATTCTCGGTGCGAATGGTGCCGGCAAATCTACCCTCCTCCACCTCATCACCGGTGCTCTCCAACCCATCGAAGGCACGATATCCAAACACGCTGCGCTCAAACTCGCAAAGTACTCCCAACACTCAGCCGATCAGCTCCCGTACGACTCCTCCCCGATCGAGTATTTCCAGACCCTGTTCGCGCAGAAGTATCCGGAGAAGGATATCATGGCCTGGCGTGCCCAGCTCGGACGTTTCGGACTCTCGGGAGCGCATCAAACTTCGCCGATAAAGCAGCTTTCCGACGGGCTACGGAATCGGTATGTTTTCCTAGAAATTGATCTCTGCCGTGATTGACGGTGGCTTTCAGTGTTGTCTTTGCGCAGCTCGCGATGGAGCATCCGCATATTCTCTTGCTCGGTGAGTTTCGCGAATGGTTCGTGTTGGTTAGATGTTGACTGTGGGTCTAGATGAGCCGACCAATCATTTAGACATGGAGTCTATCGATGCACTCGCGCGTGCCATCAAGGCGTACGAGGGGGGCGTTGTCATCGTCTCTCACGATTTCCGTAAGATGTTCGTGATCTCGCGGACATCCCGTCTCTCACCTGGATTTATTTATCAGGCCTTATCTCGCAAGTGGCAGAAGAATTGTGGGAGGTGAAGAACAAGACCATCAGAAATCTCACGAAAGAGGACATTAGCATCGTCGATTACAAGAAGAACCTTGTCAAGCAAAGTAGGTCTGTTGGTCTGCCACCTTCACTATGCACTCATTGCTGTGTTCAGGTAATGCCGCCATCGAAAAGGCGAAGCTGTTCAGCAAGACTGCACCGAAAGGGAAAACGTAGGCTCTGTGTGTATCGATATCTCAAGTTCCAAGTTACTGTTTCTGTTGTTGTTGTTAGCCTCACAGTTGTAGCCCGACCGTCAATTTGTCTAAAGAGTGCTTTGGATTTCATTCATAGACGCTATGTACACACCGTACTTAGATATGATGAACAGTGTAATTCACACCACAACTCCTAACCCTACTGATGTCATGCATCAGTTCCGTATTCAGAGTTTTGACGCGAAGATGCTGTGGTGGGAGCCCACAGCGTTACCTCTTCCACTTACAACATCCTCCGTAATTAACTTCCAAGTTTCCAAGTACTGACCCTGTTTATTCTCCTCAAAGTTTATTTTCCTTCTTTCGGTGGCCCGTGACGCTTATCTGGGCAGATCCACAGTATTTTTTGTGTTATGGCTTTAACGCGTCCATTTCACGACGATTTAGAAGGGTAAGCCACCGACAGAGTTCATCCAACCCAAATGTCACTCACCTTATCCGGAGGTCTGACGCCCGCGACGGCTCGATCCTCGACTCGGACGACGAACCGTCCCCCCGAACCTCACTCCTTTCATCCCCAGGAAACGACGGCCATATCGACAGCCGCAGACACCGCCCCAGCCGCCCCAGCGAGCGATACAGAAAAGTCCGTGAGCTGGCGCACTCCGGCGTCGGCCACCGCGACCTTCTCCGGCTGCTCGTCGAGGAAGAGCAACAGTCCCGCAAGATGCGCGGGGTGCTGTACACCGCACTGGAACGGCTGGAAGACGAGTCCTGTCGCGCAGCACAGGCCGAGCGGGTCATCCACGAAACGTCCGAGAAGTGCCACTCGGTCGACGAAGCGCGGCGGGTGGCCGAGCGGGACGCTGCGCGCGCACGGGAGGACCTCGGGTTGTACAAGGTACAGCTGGATGGTGCGCAGAGGGAGATCTCGCGCGCGCAAGCGATTTTGGCGGTGGTGGAGGCGCAGAGGGACGAGGCGGATGCGTCGGCGGCGAGGGCGAGGACTGTTGCGCGGCGGTTGAATGAGGAGCGGCTGGTGCAGATGGCGAGGGATGAGGGTCGGAGACTCGGGTTTGTGGAGGGTCTGAGGAGCGGGCGGCGGATGCGTTATAGAGGAGTGGAGCGCGAAGATGATCGCCGGCCGATGGAAATCGAGGACCGGTCGTACCATGATGACGCTGGTTCGCTGCGTAGCGATTCGTTGAGCAGACCGGGTGTTCGAGTACTGGACTCAGCATCCGCACACAGTATCAGCCCTGGGGATCGCCTAGATGAGGACGACCCTGTCGTGTCCGCTGGTAATCCTGATCGCCCAACGGGGAGGTTCCGAGAAATCTTTAACGAGTCTGTGGCATACACGAGTCCCGCTGCTCGTAGCATGCCAATTCCAGATCCGGCTCTTCCTGATCGGACACTTGGGAGGACACCTCCGATCCAGATTTTTTCTTTGCCCATTCCGACCCACGAAGAGCTTTATGGTCATCCTCCTGCGGCGTCAGGCCTTCCGTCTTCAACTGAACCCGCATCCCCTGTCCCTGTCCGTCGATTTCCTTATCCGCAGCGGAGCAGCTCATTTGATTCAGGCTTCACGGACATGTCGAGGGAAGGATATTCGCAGGGCTTTGTCCCTGAAGTCGCGAATGCTAGACGCAGCCCCGCCCTATCGGCAGAGATATCTTTCAATTCTGAGTCAAGGCCAACTAGCAGGGGAGTGCACGCACATTCTGGACCTCGGCAGGGCAGCGTTAAGAGCTCTGGGAACGGGCCAAGACATAGGGACGACGCAGATTTTTTCCCATTCAATCCGAGGGAACGGCCACGATTGGAAGTTGAAGAGGTAAGCTATGTGATTCTTTTTACACAGAAATCTGATGTATTGCCCAGTCCAAATCCGCCTCTTGGAGGAACCGTCCGCCCCCTATGAACCTGTCACAATCGTCATCAGACTCGTCTGATGCTCATAAGGCTAGATATCAGCGCGATCGCCCTGTTCCGTCGGATTCAGAAAGATTACGGGCAGAACACAGAGTCTCGCTTGAGAGCCCTGTCCCAGGAATCACAATTGAACCTCCCGTACGTACTGTCTTTCGATATGCTACCCTTCGACTCATTTATGTCGTTGACCAGTCGAGATCCCCGTCTGACACCCCTGGACAACCTCTGTACCAAACATTCAGCTTTCTGAGCCCAGAACATGCTAACATATCACTCCCACTGTCTGATGTCAACGAACCTCCTTTTGCGCCCCAGGCTGCTAACAGGCCTACCATGACGAACCTTCCCCCTGCTGAATTTTTGACTGACGATCCCCTAACGGGTCTCGTGTCTGACGCTGCTGCCACGGTGCCGCAAAATGGGTCAACTAATTATCAAGGCTCTACTAGTTCACGCCCTCGATCCGATCGCTCCATGACGCCTCGCCCAGGGTATCCCGCAACCCGCTCCCCGAGATTCCATGAACGTCCCATCAATAATGCATCTCCGAGCAGGATGGCCCAACAAGTCCCGCTGCCACCTTCTACGGCTGGAAGCCCCCGGCTTACGGCGTCTCGGGTGCCTTCTAGAGCCTCGCAAATGGCTCGATCTTCCTCTTCTCTTTCGTATGTTACGGACCCGTTCCCAGATCTTTAAGACAGGACTTTTGTTGTACTTTTGCGAACTCATCCCTGTATCCAAGTCCTGTAATTCTAGTACGCACGTGACGGACTGTCCTCTTGTCTCTACTAAATGTCTGCTATAACCAATGATTCGGCATTGGTACTCCCTATCGTGACTATTCAGTCTACGTTCCTCAGCGTTATCTCAGAGGTCGATTCGGGTGTCATCCCGTTCGACGATTTCTGGGTTTCTTGTTACAAGGCCGATCTGCCCTCAGTCCATGCGAAAGTACATGTAACTCTTGATGAGATCCACCGCGACGTTGTGAATCTGGAACCCAAGGACGGAGATGTAGAGATCAAGCGCCAGGGCGCGGCAGGGGTACGTTGATAATGCAGTCGTTATTGCTAAATGGCTTCCGAGAGGATGTTGTGCGCGTTTAACAGACTTATACCGTTGCATGTCGGTCGCTGGCGATACCACACACACATATTCTGTTGCCCACCCAGGAGTATGCGGATCCTGAGCGGGCGAACCCACAACATGTACGTTGAACAATCTAGTCCCCCTGTTAACCCTTTTGAACTCGAACCTCCTCTCAGCCCCAGCGAATCACAGGATTCGACGTCTCCTGCGATGGCAGCCAGTTCGCGACTGGGTTTCATGACGGATCTGTTCACATCTACCCCATCCTGTCCTCGCCAGAACAGTCGTATTCGGCCAAAACGACGTGCAAGGCCCACCTAAGCTCCGTCACGTCTCTCCGTTTCTTCCCCTCTTCTCGTGTTCTCCTCACAGCCGGGGCCGATTTTTCTCTGAAGATTCTCCCGGCTGCCCTCTCATCTGACCGCTCGCCTTCCACAGGCAGTGTCTCGCCGGCTCGTACTCTACGTGGTCACCTGCGTACTATCACTTCCACTGCCATCATCTCCCGTGGGCGGAATGTTCTGTCGTCTGCACTGGATGGCACTGTGAAGCTGTGGGACGTAAGCAGTGGACAGCAAATCCACTCGTTCAGTGCGGGACAAGGAAAAAATGTCCCTGTGCTGGCGATGAGCTTGGGCGAGAAGGGGGCGGATGGTGCTGGGTGGGCAGGGCCGCATGGAGAGAGCGCCGAGGGTGGTGGGGTTGTTCGTGCGGATGAGAGAGAAGTGGATACGGGAGACAAGGTGGTGTTTTGCGCATTGCAAGACGGGTCCTTCGAAGCATTTGATCTAGGCTCGAAAAAACCCGTGTTTCGACTGTTGCCAGCCTCGTCTGGGCCGCGCTCGGCTCTCTCCTCTATCGCGTATTCGTCCACGCACCATCTATTAGCTACCGGCTCTGTCCACGGCCAAGTCGCCGTGTTCGACACACGGTCGCTGTCCACCCAATTGACCTCGTTTTCGCGAAACACCGCGCGTATCGAGGATCTTTCGTTTACGACAAGATACGGCAGAACGGCGGCCCCTGTCCGGGGCTCCCACGACGAAGATGTTGGGCTGGTGGTCGCCACAGAAGATGGGCTCCCGTTTGTTGCGGGTGTACGGCCTGAGGGGCCAAATGTCCTTGCAGAGCTTGCCGGTGGAGACTGTGATGGAGTGCGGGTTGTCAGGATTGGGGGACAGGGGGAAGTGTGGACGGCGTCGGATGATGGGATAGTGAGACGATACTGATAGTCATGCAGATAGGATCCACGATCGTAGCCCGAGGTCCTAAGAGAATTGACACTTTTTTTTTTGCTCTGCGGCCCGCCGTCCAGCATCAGGAAAAACCCAAATGTGTAATTTATTATTCGGAATTACTCTAAATTACTAATTTGGTTTTTTCCTGGGTTCGGGCCATTTTCGGCAAGCTTATTCACCACTGGGCCAGTCTGCCGAATCTCGTTTGAAGAGCACAAGCAGAATGATGCCAAGAATCATATACGGATCGTACGGAGTGTTAGCAGCCTGTCTTAGCGCTCTCCAGAGGTGTCACTGCGCTTATGGTCAGCTCGAAAACATCAAATCCTTTACAGTGAGTGAGCAACTTGACAATTTGATTTCACGTAAACTAACATGGAGAACTTGAGCTCCGGCCCGTCTAGATTAGTAGTAGGTCTCGACATTTGATTTTGGTTGTAAGCAATCTTGCGTGCTTGAGCCGCGGGCACCGCCAAGTGATGGGTGATCACGAAGAACGTGCTGACTCGGAGGAAGGCTGGAGACGAAGGTGAGCCGTCGTGGCCTCATGCCTATGCCATTCACAGTAGCGTGACAAAAGACGACCAACTTTCATTTCCGCGACCTGTGTAGATGAAC
>QLPF01012862.1:0-15452 GCA_003314045.1 Hygrophorus pudorinus | reverse complement strand
GGGGGGAGCACAGGGAAGCATGGGGGCCAGACAAACACATAGGGTTGTCCACAGGTGTGGGAAAAACCGCAGTGTCACAGGTACGGGTCACGCGGGTATGGGTACAGTTCCGGATTTTCCCACCCGTGGCCACGGTGTCGTGGTATAACTCACGGGTTGTTTTTTTTTCAGGTTTTTTTTTTCTTGTAAGGGGGTGGCTCTGCCTATATTACGGTGAGTAATATTTACCCATCTAAGTATGCTACGGCCATTTACGTGCCCACTCCTGTCATATTGTTTTACTAATTCTTTACTAGTAGGTCCCGACTCCCAAGCTTTCACCCGGGCATCCTGGGTATGATCTCAGCTCGATCAAGTACATGACGAAACTATTCTATATGAAGACTGGTTGCCGGTCCACAGACTCGATGCCTTCGCGATCCAAGCTCTCAGACCCAGCTAAACTAGTATACTTCAAGTTTTGAACAATGCCCGAATGTGCTCGTAATGAAACACTGCCGGCCATGAATAATTCCGGTATATTGAATGTTGGCTCAGCCAGTGTATAAAGCAGAAAAAATCTGTACGTTTATTTTCTTCATTTTCCCAGATGGTGAAATCTAAAGTTTCAAAGCCCAAAACCCCCTCTACTTCTGATTCCAAGTCTAAAACTCTGAGCACTGCTGTCTCTGACCAACAGTCAACTAAATCAGGCTCAGCCGCATCAGTGATATCTTGCAAGGCCTCAACCATTGCCAAGAAAGCCACCAAAACTGTCGTGCAGCCTTTCAAGAAGCTCAAGCGCTCATTTTCCACCCGCACACAGTCATCTGTTGCTGACGACCATGCAGATCTGTCTGTTGCTGATGACCATGCAGATCTGTCTGTTGCTGATGACCATGCAGATCTGTCTGTTGCTGATGACCAACCAGATTGGTCTGATGCTGACAAAGATCCTCCTTCGATCAACAATTCTACACCGATTGACATCAGCTCGTCGGATGGTGAGGTAGATGCACAAAAGGAGCTAGGTATGGTGTTGTAACAGCACAGTACTTTTCCTGCAACTCATTCTCTAGCAGATGCCCTCAAGAGGACTTGGCACTCTCTGATTTACTCATTTTTCAAGGAAGATGTTGTTGCTCAGGTATACGAAGGCTGACCTTGTCTTTTCTTTTCTTGTGCGGCTCGCCATTGCAAGGGCAAGGGTGGAGGGGTCCGCTGCTTCCAAGATTCCAAAGACCGTGCATTGGCAGGAAATTTAAGGCAACACACTATTAGATGTTTCGGAGCTGAAGCTGTTGCAACCACTACAAAAGCTGATGCTACTACATCTTAGTGTTCCCAAAGTTCAGTTTGGTCTGGTTTTGGCCTTTTTTTTGAAACCCCAAACCAAACTTTGGAGTTTGGTTCAGCCAAAGTTCAAACCAAACCTTGGAGTTTGGCTCCAAAGTAGTTCAGTTCGGGTTTCAAACCTGAACTCTTACCATATATGGTAATTGGTTTGGTTCCCAAGGGGTTTTTGGCTGAACCAAACTCAGAGTTCAGTTTGAGTTCGCCAAAATCCCAAACCAAACCCAAACTTCAGAGTTTGGTTTGGGTTTGAACTGAGTTTCAACAGTTTCAAGCTGAACTTTGGGAACACTACTACATCTACAAGTGGATCAATATTCGCACTATTCGCCCGCCAGGGCCAAAAGCCCATCCATTATTCACACTGATCACATACCAACACTGAAGTTCGGGCTCGAATCATCAAGTGGGTCACAGAGAGCAATAGGCCCACCAACATCGTGAACGACTGCGAGCTTGAAGAGCTGCTCACAGCTGGCCGACCTCATATCAAACTCCCTTCAAGGCAAACCATCTCACGCAATGTGAACATGTGCTTTACAAAATGCTGTGAGCGCATTGCCAAACTCCTCAAGGTTTGTAAAATATATCTACATCTATATTACTGATACTAATATCATATTAGGAACACCCTGGACGCGTACATATCACATCAGACACTTGGATGTCCCCCAACCATTGAGCATTCATCGCATGGACCGTCCACTTGGAGTACAAAGGAAATATGCTTGTGTTTTTGTTGGATATCCTTGAAGTGCCCGAGGCATGGTCTTCCACAACACTGAGTCACAGTAGTTAATACTCACTTTTCATTATGTTAGTCTCATACAGGTGTGACCACAGCTGTGGCATTTCAGAACATGCTCAAGTCATTTGGTCTTGAGAATAAAATACTTGCCTTCAACGCAGATAATGCAATGTCAAACGACAAGCAAACAACAAAACTTGCCAGTCTCGCAAACTCTTTTGAGGAAGATAACTGTGTTAGATGTTTCAATCATACCGTGCAACTGTCTGCCAAGGAACTCCTTAAGCTGTTCAATGCCGGCATGTCTGGCAAACAGGATCTAAATGTTCAGGGTCACGACAGTGACAACAGGGAGGTTGAGGACGAGGACGACAAGGACGATGAAAACAACGAAAACAATGACAGTGACGGCAACGATGGTGATGATGATCCAGTCGATGAGATCAATGAGATCAATGAGATGAGTGATGAGGAGCGCTTAGAAATAGAGACTGATACAGCCCTAGTTTCCGAGACAGTAACAAAGGTATGGTATTTTTGTATTAAGTTCACAATGCCTTCTCTACTAACAAAATAATGAAGGTTCACCAGCTTTCTTTTGCAATCATTCATTCCACAACGATCACGTTGCCCGCATGGCGCACTACTTGTGTTGATCTTAAACTCAAATGCCGCCTAATCCCATGAGATGTTGTCACACAATGGAATTCAACTTACGACATGCTTTCCTTTGCCCTGAAATATCAGACCGCAATTGACACCGTCACTGCCGACAAGGCATTGAAGTTGAGGAAGTACAAGTTGGATAACGAGGACTGGACCATAGTGGGGCATCTTGTATCAGTACGCGAGGTAAGCCATAAGCGATGTGAATTTATGACCGATTATTAACATTGTACCAGCAATACAAAAGGGCGACTGTCTTTTTCTCGCACGACTCAGCAAGCATCACGGCTGTAATTCTGGCCATGGATAAGCTTACCAACAAGCTCAGTCCTTTGTCAAAGGTGTTGTATCACCGTTCGATTCTTGCCGCTATGAAACTCGCTCGGAGGAAGCTTAACCGTTATTACTCTGTTGTCACCCTACCACATCACGATGGGTAAGTCTGTTCCAGCCTGGCACTGCAATTATTACTGACAGGATTAATTTATAATAGTCCTTCACCCTGGCCTAAAGCTTGAGTATTTCTGACAACAGAAGTGGGAGCTAGACTGGATTGAGACAGCAGAAAATATCACAAGGGAGGAGTACATTATTGCATATGAGGGCCGCGTCAAAACGTCCGCTGTCTCCAGTGCCAAGGACTTAGCTGATGTGAGTGACTTCTCACTTACCTGCCCTCCTATCTAATGTGGAATAGGATGACAACAACATGTTCAGCTTTGGTAATATATCTGTGGCTATGAAAATCTTGGCTCAACTGAGCAAAATTGACCAATACTTACAACTTCCAGTCGAAAACGTCAAGGACCTGCTCAAATAGTGGTACAACCACTGCGCTCTGTACCCCAACTTGTTCTGGATGGCCTTAGACTACCTTAGCATCCCAGGTAAGTCCGAACACACTGGTAAGTATTGTGTATTGTAAACTAATGTAAATTACAGCCACATTGACAGCCATTGAACGTGTGTTCTCACAGGGCCGGCAGCTCCTGCATTTCATGCGTAATCGTCTCAGGGGATCAGCTGTTCAAGCTCACCTGTGCATGGGTTCTTGGGCACGACACGGCTTGGTGGAAATATCTGATCTGATTGAGATGAAGACAAAGAGGAAGCGTGCGGGGTAAGACACTGAGCTGGTCATCATAGTCAAATAGTTTTTGTAGGCAAGTAGTAGACGACATGGGTGCATATGCACCGTAACACAATTCATACCGCGGGTACAAGGGTACACTGCAGTTTCTTCGCACACCGTGTGTATTCGCAGGTCGGTGTGTGCCCGTACCTGTCATGGGTGCGGTGTCCGAAATCTGAACCCGCAGTATACCCGTGGACAACCCTACAAACACAAGAGGGGGGGGGGGGACGGACACAGGGGAAAAGACAAACCCAAACAGCAGCAGAAAAAACAGCAGTGAAAAATTGTGGCTCTCACAGCATAAACACACCTCAGGCTCAAGCTCGCGGCTGGGGAGAGTAGAGATCAATACTATATAGTCAATACTAGGAGGGGGGACATTACTGCAAGTTCAATTGTACAGATCATTGGCTTCACTGTCCGCCTCGGGAAGGTCAATGTCATTGTCGACAATCTCAAATTTGGACAACATATCTACAGGCCCCACCAACACTGGAGCATCTACACCTTTCTGCTTCACATGCTCCCAGGCGCTGTTGAGAATCTTGACCCACTGCTTGTCTTTGAGCTTGCCAACAATTTTCAGGACACTGGACACCTTCTTGATGACGATATTGATGCCACCATTTCATTCAACTCGATTGCTCCAGTTCGTTTTCGAGAAATACCCCGGCGGCCTGTTGGGAATATTCTTGATCCATCCTTGGAGAACTGGAGTGCACATTGGATCTATTTAAATCAGTATCGGGGTGGTGTACATGACATCAACAGACTCACCACTTGAATTGATAGGACTAGGGCCCTGACAGGATTGTCTTGCGAGCAATCCCAAGGGTGCACACTTGAAATTGCCAAAAGATGGAGGTCTTTACACTGGCCCCCTGATTCCTGGTAGTCCTGGCAGGAATCACCAGGAATCTACCAGGACTCTGCCAGACTCCTGCCAGGAATCCCCAGGAACCAGGACCTAGCCAAATTCACAATTTCTCTGTCAATTTGATGTTCCCCATTCCTGCCAGAATCTTGCCAGAATCCTGGTCAATGCCAGGACTGACAAGGAATTCTGAGTTACCAGGATTCTGCCAGGATTCTGGTAGGAACTACCAGAACTACCAGGAATCCCAGTGTCTGAGTCACAATGCCACAGGACCACTAGCAATCTACCAGGACCAACCAAGAATTTACCAGGACCAGCCAGGACCAGCCAGGACTGAAACCGGGAACCTAGGAAAGAAGCCAGCAGCTGTGCTTACTAATTTGAGAAAAAAAGTAACCAAAGCCAGAATTGAACCCAAGGCCTCATGTGATAACAATTTTGCATGATCAAGACCACTACACCATAAACCAGTAGGGACCTTCATGACTCTACTCATGGGTGATCTGGATCCGAACCTGTGGGTATTTGAAACTTCAGAACTGATACCCAGATCCGGCAGGTTTCAGCCACCGGGTGATCCGGATCTGTGAGTCGGGTACCCACTGACTCACAGGTCAAATACCTGCGGGATGAGTTACAGGTACTTACAGGTTTCTGACAATATATATTATTTATTATGTTACTATAATACATACTGTCTTGCAGTTGGGCGCAAGACGACATGCGCTAGTCTGTTTGCTCGTGCCCATCCTCCTCGTCCACATCGCACGCTGGTCTGTCGACTTGCGTTCATGTTGACAAGGTGTTTGTGTTGACAGGTTTCACTGTGTTTCATCCACGCTGGCATTCCATGACATGCCTGGGTGCTCACTGTCATTTTGGACATGTGGGCTTGGGCTGTCATGCCCTCACACTGGTTAATGAGCGGGGTAGCGGGTGATGTGCGTGCTTACCTGCGGTGCCGGCTCCCACTTGCACTTCGTGTTTGCTTTGCAACCTCCACCCATTTCCCATCCTCCCCCAAGTCCCTTGTTGGCGTCCATCCTCGGTCATTCGGCCATTTATGGCGATGATGTGGCGCTGTGGGATAGGGGTGTGGTGGATGAGTGTCTTTATGCTGGGTTTGCGTACGCACCTGGCATTGTCCTGTCATGCAATGATCATATCCTAGCATCACACAACACCCTCTTGTCCTTCATTTGCATCCAATGTCGGTCACTCGGCCGATTTTGGCGTTGACGTGGCACTCTGGGGACCGGGACTTGTGTTGAGGCCGTTTTGCTGGCTCTTCAAGCTAGTGCGGCATTCACGGTTGTGTGGGTGGTGCATCTGAGTCATTTCGGAATGGCCAGACTCAGACGTGTGGTGGTGGGGGCGTTGTTGCCACATCATTGTTTGGTGTCGTTTTGGTAAGTGAGTGGAGGGTTTTGATTGTAAGAAATAAAATGATATCTTAGTAAAGATATTTGTACTTACCTGTTCCGCGGTGGTTTCTCGAGCAGTTGTTGTTGTTGTTGGGCTTATTTTTCCACAGCATAATAAAAATCTAAAAGTTTTCAAACACGTTCTGATGTAAATCAAAAATTAGTATGTGAAATTGAAAAGAAACAAAAAATTAGTACATGAAATTGAAAAGAAACAAAACCTACAACATCATTAGACAATACCTGTGGGTACTCGGCAACCAAAAAATCCAAACCCAGATCCGGGATGAGCCGTGGGAAACAGGTACCTGACCCATGGGTAGCATTACCCACAGGTATTCCCACGGCTCAACCCATGGTTACCCATGGGTGACCTGGACTCTATAAACCAGTGCTAATACTTTATTCACTAGCACAGAAATACCAATTGGCCTGAAAAATATATATTTGTATTATTTTGCCCATACACGTCGTTGTTGAGCGAGTCATGTGATGGTGTGGGACCATGTTTGACATCTCGGGTTCTGCCCCAATCCTCTCACCTCCCCTACTGCTGCCTCATGCCACCCAAACCCAAAGCTCCCACCTCACGCCACAGCTGCACACCAGCCAAACCCTGTAGCTCGACCCAGGTAGCTGCCAAAGGTAAAAACACAAAGCCAGCCAGTGAGATTGATGATGGATTGGATAGCGATGAGAGCCAGATCAATAACGGACCGGACATGGATGAGAACAGTTCCATCCCCTCACAAAAGAAGGCCACCGGCAGGAAGGGGAGTAAAATGGGAGGTAAAAAACAGAAGTATGTACCCTTTTTTTTTTTTCAATTTCACACTGCTAATTTATCTTTTTGCGCTTCTTTTTCTACAGGTTGACATCTGCCCAGTGCGGGCAGGCTGATTCGGCTGCAGAGCACCCCCAGAAGCTCACAAAGTACGTCCCTGGCCCCTTTCCTCTTGTTTTTCGGTATTAAATCCATCATTTTTATTATTTACAGCTGTTTGTGGTACTGAAGGCGCAGATTCAAATTTCCTTTTTTATTCAAAAATTATATCTCACATTTAGGATCACTCTAACGGGCTCAATATCTGTCTGATTACCGTAAGTTTTAGTGCATCGTGTTCACACTGAAAATATGCAGGGCATGCGTGGTTAGATTAGCCTATATAGTTTCTTTTTTGTCGCACCAGAAATCCCAGGTGTGCGCCAACTCACGCAGACAATTGTGAGCTCGGGGTTGGGCCTACAGCTCTGCCAACTCACTATGTTGCTTTCCGTGTGTAAGTAGGGTTCTACTGACTCATATAATTTTCATAATCACTTTCTGCTGACGTCCAAAAATGGGAGGGTTCAACACCAACAACATGACAATCTCCCACTGCTCTTCTGCTCTGTAACATTTTTTGTACCTGTAACTTTCTTCATGCCTCGTAAACAGCCTGTTCATCCACTCTGGCATCAGTACTCTCAGGACCTGAAAAGAACTGTCATCCACCAGGCCTACACTCTCGGCTACAGCTCGTCTCAAATTGCCATCTCACTCAATGTCCCTCTTCGTGTGGTTCAAAGGGTTTGGAAGGTGTGGGGAGAGATTGGGGAGGTTTGTAAAGATCGTACTCGCCTGGGAAGAGGCCCCTTGATGACATCTGAACATGTTGATATGAGTGTGCTTGATTTCCAACTCAAGTCTGATTTGGCTGAACCACCCCTTATAGCTCATGCTCGGTCTTATTGAACACTCTCCGGATATCTACCTGGACGAAATACAGGATCAATTACTTACCCAGCACAATCTTGATATCTCCTTGGCAGCAATATGGCGCACACTCAAGCGACTTAGAATCAGCTCAAAAAAGGTGAGCCGATGATGCTTATTGTTTGTGGGATTTCATATTTTCAATGGCAGCTGTCGAAAACAGCAGCAGAACAATGTGAAGATGCCCGCTGCACATTTGCTTCTGGAGATCGGCCAGGAGCCTGCTGAACACTTGGTATGTGCTGACGAGAGTGCTGTCAACATCCTTACTTCATATCGTGACAATGGATGGGCCTACACTGGTGTACATGCTTGAAAACGATGCTGTTTGATTCGGGGAACATGGTAGGTTGTTCCAACAATGCTCAACAACAAATTGACAATCTTTGTAGATATTCCCTCTTACCAGCCATTACCACGAGCAGCATCATTTACAGTCATATCAAGATTGGCGGCTACAATGGAGAGGAGTTCCTCCTTCAGACCAAAGGTACATATAACATCAAACTCTGTGCAATTTCAAGTACTCATGTACAGTTGTCTCAGGTTCCACAACAATGCAACAGTGTGGACTGCGGCATTTATTTGCTGCACTTTTGCAAGATCTTCCTCGAGCGGCCAGTCAAAATCGGACATTTGATTGAGGACAACACCAATGTCAATGATTTGACTGCGTGGAGACTAGGAGATGTGATTAGAACTCAGGAGGCTGATGTACAAGGACGGAGTAGGCACCCCAGCTGCTTGGGAATGGTTGGAGCAGAATTTGGAGATGGAGGAAGAGAACAATGAAGACTTTGTTGAGAAGGGCTGGGTGGGAGCTGAGATCGGAGGGAAAGGGGTTGTGGATATGGTCATTGATGTTGAATAACATAATAACTATCGGTCTTTGTGTCCATTTAACGGGGTCTCACATTCTTGTGCTCCGATAATAACCTGGAGTGTTTGGGAGTGTATATTGAGTGGTCACATGAACAACTTTCATAGTAAACAGTACACCCCAAAGTCGAACTGTGCTAAGTGGAACCACTGACAAACAATCGAAGAACAATTGATGAACGACTGACAATGAGGGACAAAGTACAATATTGACTACATCGTCCGCCATTCCTCAGTTCTAGCTTATTGATCACATGCATATACCAGTATACACACATGATCATTTGAGCTGGCTAAACTGCGTAAACACAAGTAAAGGTGAGTAAGTTATAGCCGTTGCTTTCAGGGAGCGGTCCCATAAAATCAATGGCTACTAAGGCCCATGGCCGATTAGGTATCGGCAGACTATGTAACAGTCCCGCTGGGCGCTGATTACTTGTCTTTATCATTTGGCATTTGCTACATGATTCACAAAACGCAACCCTATCACATATAATTTTGGGCCACCAGAACCAATTTCTAAGGTATCTGAGCATCTTGTCGTGGCCTATATGGCCTAATACACTGTGAGTGTTATCAATTATGATTTCAGGGATCCTCCTCCCCTTCCATAATGCATCTGGAACACACAATACTGTCTTGTTTTCACGACTGGTCATGTATAACTTTTGGCCGTCAAGCCAATAGTTCACATATTGTGCGGCTATATTGACATATTCACTTGGCAAGTGTAATTCTGACAATTCGTCAGTGATATAATACCGGGACAATGAGTCTGCTACCCTATTCAAGGTTCCCTTGGTGTAAACCAAGTCATATTCGAAGTGGGATAGAAATTCCCACCACCATGTCTGTCTATCAGACATGTGTATCTTTGATTTGAAGAAGGTTAATGCTTATGGTCAGTCACCACAATAAATTGTTGTCCAATGAGCTTGTCTTCCCACTTGACAAAAGCCTCTAATATGGCTATTAATTTGTGTTCCCACATATGATAATTACACTGAGCTGGTGTAAATTTATTGGATAAGAATCCAGCTGGGTGCACCTTGCACCATTCCGGTCCTTGATCGTAAAATGCTCCAATGCCCCTTGCAGAGGCATCGCATATGACCCAGATAGGGTCAGACTTTTGTGTATCCACCAGTTTTAATATTGGTGTATTGCAAGCAATGATTTTAATCATTTTGAAACACTTTTCATGTAATGGAGCCCATATGAAGGGCCAATGATTATGGGTCATGCCTGATAGAGGGCTCATATACGCAGATATATCTGGCATAAATTGGGCTAGGTATTGCACCAGTCCTAAGAAACACTGTACATTGTTATAGTCTCCTGGCCTTTGCCATTCACAAATGCATTTGAACTTGTCCTCATTGGGAAAAATGCCTTCATCGGTGATTATATGGCCCAAACAGTCCATTCTCGTGGAGTATAAGTCTACTTTTTTAGCACTTAGAAATAAGTGACTTTCATGCAGCTTGTCAAAGACGAGCTGTAGTTGCTTTTCATGATCCTCTAGGTTATTAGAGAATATGAATATATCATCGAGATATACATGGACAAATTGTCCTATATATTCATGGAATATAAACATCATTAAACATTGAAATGTAGAGGGCGCGTTGCAATCACCCTGTTGAACCACATAGCTCACAAATGTACCAAATATGGTAGAGAATGCTGTTTTGGGCACATCTGATTCTCTGATGCGTACCTGCTCGTACACATCAGACATATCTAGTTTAGTACGGTACATGCCGCAAGCCACATCATGATGGATACTGTCTTGATCTGGGAAAGGAGTAATGTCCTTTATGGTGTTTTCATTGTGCTTGTGCGCATCTACTACGGTCCTTAGCCGCTGGTCTTTCTTATAGACACATAATAGTGGTGCTGCACTATCTGTAGTGGTTCGCTTCCACTATCCAGCCTTTTCATACCGGGCTACTTTCTCTACTAGCTCGGGACAGAGCACATCCAGACATCTTGGCATGTGGTAGGAAGGCTTATAGCTTTCGTCAATGAATTTTTTTTCATGTGATATTTCCCGTATGGGAGGCATTTCTAGAGGTACTGGGACTGTTAGGTCTTTTATACTCTCTGTCCAATCTTGGATTAGTTTTGCATGAGTTTTTGTGTCTATTAACGGCTGTCTGCTGGTAGGTTTATTGTGATCTTCAAGTCACTTCCTTGCTGGCTCCTGCTACCGCATTGCGGTGAAGTTTTGCCAGCGTAGCTGTAGGCAGTTTAGCCTTTTTTATTGGCGTTGCCAAATTAGCTTGTGGTTTGTTTACAACTGTTTCTTTTTTTTTCTTCTTTGCCGGCAATATTATTTTTAATAGCCTTTTGAGCTATGACCGTGTTGACAGTTCTTTTTATTGTAGGCTTCGACTTTCATGCCCACCATTGGTGGCTTATATAGCTGTATTAGCTTCTTCCCCCCTTTTGGGGAACCAAAGTCGCCTGTATGCTCAACATGGCATTCGCCATTTATTATAAATGCTGCGTGTTTTTCTTCTCTGAAGTCAAGCACAACCTTATGCTTGTGCATAAATCCTGATCCTAGTATGATATCATACTGGTCTAGGTTTGCTACGTCTACGTAGTGTTCGGCATTGAAGTTGCCTATTTCTAGTTTGGCTCTATAGCCGTAGTTAATTTGAGAGTGACTGCCTCGGGTGTTGGATCCAGGTCAAAACGAGGCACGTAGTTATTCTTTATTGTTCTCTTTTGTATGTACCACCATCTATCCAGCGACTGAGGTCACCCACTCATGTTCTGTCCCTTTTGTATTCGCGCAGATCTTATCTGCGCACCTTCCTTTATATTCTGTTAGTGTAAACCGTATGCCTCAGTTGCTGATATGTGTACTGAGGTGAGTATCCCTATTTACTGTAATTGTATTACATCTGACAACTTTGTAGAGTCTCTTAAACTAATAGGTAGCTACTACGAAATACAGTCGCTGATATGCGTACTGAGAGTATCTTAAACTAATCAGTTATGAGCCCCGCTGAACTTTAACCAAATTGATGACTCCACTTACTTCGTGAAATGTCTTCCATTACCAAAGTCACTAAATCTTTTACCCTCCCGAAGCTTCACTCTGACAGCTCAAACTAGATCCTATTCCAGGACAGTGTTGAGCTTGAGGCCACTTCTCATGGTCTCAAAAACCACATTGACAGAATGGGCACTGAGCCTGTTAACCCCCATCCCATCGTACCCGGTCAGGCTGCACTGACAGCTGCCGAGCAGACTGCTGTCGAGGAGTTTGAGAAGAAACTAGAAAAATGGGTGTCAGGAGAGGCTACTATTCGCAAGGGACTTTCTGAGGCACTGCTGCCAGCACTTTACCTCACTGTCCGAAAAGAGACTACTACAAAGAAAGTGTGGGATGCAGTGGTGAAGCATCATCACCAGAAATCCCAACTTATTATTGTGGAGCTACGTCATAAGCTTCAGAACGAGAAGTGTGAAGAGAAAGCAGATGTGTGCACTCACCTGGCCAAGCTTTGGCAGATGTGCGACGACCTCACATTGATGGGAGAGGTCCTCCCAGACGATGGATTCCAGGCAATTATTCTCGGATCCCTTCCCACATCATACGACACTTCTCTTACTGCTATTTCTAATCAGCTGAACTCTATGCCGTTCCCGTTGAGGCTGGCTGTGATGACCATATCAGGAATCACGATACCAGCCCACGAGATCACTGTCTCACCGCCTAAGATATCCCCGGACGATCTCATGGAGGTCGTGGGGCACAAGGCCGACTGCCGCACTATCAAATCTGGAAACTCTAAAAAGGATGAGAGTGACACTGCATTTAGTGCAGGTGCTCAATCTAGAGGAGGGAAAAAGGTGGGCAGCAAGTCAAATATTGAGTGCTACAACGGTAGAGGCGCTCAGGTGCCAGATAGGGACCGGGGGAGGGGGACGTCTCCGCCAACCTAAGAAGGAGCAAGCTGTGACAGCTGCGACCGACTCCGATGACACAGCATGGATGGTATATGACTGCTGTGGATCTGCCGATGTAGTCCTTGATGACTGTGGGGATATTTTTGATGATCTGTTTGAGGATGAAATTACTACTCCCGAAGACGACAATCTCCCTGGGTTACTCACTTGTTCCTCTTCTGATGACGATCTGGATAATCCACCTAATCTTACCGAACTGTCTGATTCAGATTCAGATTCCGAAAGCAGTGACAATGAAAACTCACCATCTGAGTGGATTCACAACATTGCTAGAGGGCTCCTTGTTGAGGACAACAAGGGCAAAGCCTACACACAGTATGAGGCTGCTATGCTCGCGCATAACTATGGACATGGCACTACTCTGCAAACCGAGCTGTATGACTCGGGTGCTTCGCGGCACATGTCCCCCTACTGTGACCGCTTCATTAACTTCGTATCTATTGTCCTAAAGGCCATTACTGCCACAAACCAACTTGCCTTCGATGCAAGTGGCCGCAGAGACATGGAAATTGAGGTACCACTTGGAAATGGCAAGTCATCAAAAGTCCTCTTAAAGGACGTACTATATGCACAGGACATGGGTGTGACCCTAGTCTCCATTAGCCACATCACAGCTGCAGGTCATAAAGCCATATTTGACAGACCTTCACTAAAGATCTACAATAGCTCGAAGAAGCTGTTGGGTGAGGTTCCTGTCAGTAGGGGGCTGTACCATGTTGAGCACAGTGAAAGCGCTCACAGCGCCACTGAGACTGTCATGATGGACAATCTACACCGCCAAATGGGCCACATTGCACCGGATGCTGCAAAGATGCTGGTAAAGAAGGGTATTGTTGAGGGGGTCAATCTTGACGAGTCCCAGAACTCACATACCTGTGATTCTTGTGAATTTGCAAAGACCAATTGCAAGGCAATCAAACGCGAGCATGTAACTGAGTGGACCAAGTCTTTTGGTGACGAGGTTCATTCCGATCTGTGGGGACCCGCCCCTGTAAAGACTAAAGGGGGAGCAGAGTACTATGTCAGTTTTACTGATGACCATACCCGCTACACTACTGTGCACCTTCAGCAGACCAAAGATGAGACTTTCGGGTCCTACCAGAAGTATCGGGCATGGGCAAGGACTGAGCGGAATACTGCCGAGATAAAGGTTCTCTGCTCTGATAGAGGTGGGGAATACCTAAGCAGAGAGTTCACTGACTACCTTAATAAAAAGGGGACCACTTGCAAACTTACTGTCCATGACACGCCCGAGTACAACAGCGTGGCAGAATGCCTAAACCGCATGCTACTCAAAAAGGTCCGGGCCATGCTCCATGCCAGCGGGTTGCCAAAAAATCTCTGGGGGGAGGCTGTAGTGCATGCTGTGTACCTAAAGAACTGCACGTAAACCCGCGCACTCAAAGATAAAACACCTTATGAGATGCTTACCAGTAATAAACCAAACATTGCTAACCTTCACGAGTTCGGCACCAAGGTCTGGGTGCACAATACTTCAGGTAGCAAGCTTGACGGCCGCTCTCGGATTGGCCATTGGGTGGGATTTGATGTGGTTAGTAATGGACACAGGATCTACTGGCTGGATAAACAAACCGTAGGCATCGAGCGCAGTGTCAAATTTGATGATGATTGGATAATGGTCCCTCAAACCCTCACACTTGAGGGGGAGCCTGTAAGTAGCAAGCTTGAAGGTTCAGCACCTCATGCACTCGCCCCAATCACCCCAATTCCCAACCCGAAACCTCTTACACCAGCCCTACCAGCTCAAGATCACCTCGGAGCAGATTTCGAACCCACTCCGGTACTACCCACACCTTGTTCCCAATGCATCTGGAAGTAATCTGACTATGTAAAATGCCTTTGCGATGATAAAGGCACCACTGGCACACGAAAGACTATGGTACCTAAGGGAATCCAGTTAGTAAAAGAATCAGGGGGAGTGGAGAGGGGAGAGGGAGGTGACGAAGCTGTGGGAGAAAAGAGAGACCGGGAGAAAATGGCTGTGGCTGTTGAAGATTGGGAGATAGTTGAAGAAGACTGGGAAGGGGCTATGTCAGTGGTGATGGCCAAAGCAGAAGCGATAGAACCTACTTTTGAAGAGGCGAAACGCCGGACCGATTGGCCCAAATGGCAGGCAGTGATCCAGGTTGAACTATCAACCCTGGAAGCAGGTACCTCAAACGTCATCAAGTGTCCTGTAAACACAAATGTAATTGATAGTAAGTGGGTTTTTCATATCAAGAAAAACTCAGCTGGGGAAATAGAGAAATACAAGGCGCGTCTTGTTGTGCGCGGTTTCACCCAGATTCACGGTATCGACTACTATGGAACCTTCGCTCCCGTCATGAAGCTCGCATCTGTTCGCACAATCCTAGCCATCGCGGCCTGGAACGATTGGGAGATCAATGTTTTCAACTTCCACGGTGCTTACCTGAATGGCAAACTCGATGCAGGTGAAGACGTGTTCATGGAGCAGCCTCCTGAACACGAAACAGCTGACCACCAAATGTATGTACTGAAACTAAACAAAGCATTATATGGGTTGAAACAGGGAGGTTGCAAATGGTATGACACCTTGTGCCACACACTTGTGAAACTGGGATTCAGCAGGGCCGAAACCGACTACGGCGTCTTCTACGCACACATGG
>QLPF01012842.1:0-18898 GCA_003314045.1 Hygrophorus pudorinus | reverse complement strand
ACCAAAAATTAGAACAATCCAATCAAAACTGGCAGAGTTATAGCAATCCGACCGTAAGCCCAAAAAAATATATATATATATCAATTCGTGCCTTCAGTACTGCAAACAGCTGTAATAATTATAACTAGTATACTATGCAATATAATTTAAATACTAGTATACATATATACACCGGCTTAGCTGGCGGCTTGCAGCTTTGGATTTTTGACAGCTATAGCTGCGAGCTGGTGCACAGCCTTAGCCGAGCTGGTGACCGGCTGGCTAGAAATCGGCCCAGCAGCTGGCCTGCAGCTGCAGCTGCGGCAACACTGGTGGAGAGGGTGGTGCTGGTGGATGACAGTGTGATAGTGGATGAAAACAAGAGAGAGGGATTGGGTTGGAGAGAGGGATGTAGAGATAAATACTGCTGGGAGACAAGATTTTTACAACCGGAACTGTTTGAGCCGACGTGAGCAGTGGCACCATTGAACGAACAAGGCATGGGAGCAGGTGTCAAATCGATGATGACGGACTAGTGCTCCCAAAGTTCAGTTCGAAACCAAACCAAACTGGCAGTTTCAGTTCCAGTTCGGAATTTTTCCGAACCGAACCGGAAGTCCAGTTCAGGGTTCCAGCAGTGGGGGAATCCCAAAAACAGTTCAAACCTGTTTCAAACCAAAAGTTGTTAGCAGTATGTAGTTCAATAATATATTGCTATTATGAATATTTTCCCGGCAAGTGAGCTGACTTTTGCATTATGTTCAACTCACGGGTGTCTATTTTCGCCCACACTCAGCCTCAGCCACCCACCTCAAGACACCACCAACCGCTTGAGAAAGCGGTAATCGCGGTCAATCAAGGTGAATAGTTATATTTATCACTATCTAAATGTATACTGATAATGATATATGTTGAATATATAGAGTTATATTGGGGGTTAAACGCGAGACAGTCACATTCAACCCCCAACAGTCACATCCACCATGCCCTCTCATACACAAACACAAGAAGGCCGCATCACATCCATCTCCACCCACCATCTCCACCTGCTGTCTCATGCAAATGAGACTGCTGCTGCTCTCTCCATCCACTGTCACCTTACCGTCTTGCACAAATTAGACGGCCTTGTCACTGCTGCCATCTCCACCTGCTGTCTTGAGACAGCCACATCACTGCCGCCATCTCCACACTGTCTTGCAGAAAATGAGACAGACATGTCACCACCACCTCTCCACCCACCACCCATCCGCCCTTCTGCACCCATATCACCTCATGAACACACACACCACGTCAATTGATGTGTGCGCTGCATTCATGACATTGTAGAGGTATGCATGGATGAATATTAGTAAAAGTAGAATTAAAATGTATTAAATTTCCTAATTAGGCCTTAAAAAGCAGTTCAAATGGTTTGAAACCCAGTTTAAGCCTAAAGCAAGGAACTGAAACAGTTTTGACTGGTTCCGGTTCTGGTTTGGAAAATTCTGGAACCGAAGCCAGAGTTTGGTTTCCGGTTTGGCCAAAAAGGGTCAAAACCGGACCAAACTGAACTTTGGGAGCACTACAACGGACAGGGGATGTGTTTATACTTAGAATGAGACAACGAAAGGTTTTAGGACTGAGACTGAAAAAACATGACAAGGGACGAGATTCTCAATCCTGTGCCAAAAACCAGTTTTTGAACATCCACTAAGACCCACTACCTTGAACAGTAGCGGGAATTCTTAAACAAGATTTGGCGGTCACGTGATCCTTTACATAAGGGATGCACTAGGATCAAGGGATGAAAAAAACCAGAGCCTGGTTGATAGGTTTGAAATTTCTTGGAGAAGACAAGTCCTAATTACACAATAATGTTTGGGGCAGCTCTGCTCGACACCACTTCCTCTACGGGGTCTATCCACAGATTCCGCACGTTCTTTCTATAAGTGGTACGCTTTCAGATGCACGATCCAGCGCCATCATGGCGTATTTCACAGTGGACTATTTCCGATATAGATGTGTGTGAACTAAAGAATGAACGTTAATGAACAGTTACTGAACAACTAGGATTGACGAGTCATCGACGGCCTTATGAACAGACGGCAGATTCGACTAACTATTTAGTAGTCATACAGCGCTTATGATACACCAAAGCCAGCTCCAACACGAGACACGATGCCATCGCCAGATTTAAGCCTGTCTTCCCGGCTTCGGATTACGAGGATCACTGCCACTGACTCTCGGCGTCTAGCCAGCATTGACAATAACACACCTTGACATGACACAGTGTATGGTTTCTGGCCCTCAAAACTTCATCAACAAAAATGAGTTGTGACCTCACGGTAAATTGTGTCGAGTCATGCCCTTACCCATTTACTGCAATCTCTAAACTTTTCGAGGGCCTGGGTCTCTGGCGATGCGAATCACATGTAGACGTCTTTCACTCGTGGTTCTCTTTACTTTACATCCGTTAATATTTAACATAAAGGTGTCCGAGACCGATCTCTACTTTCGCTTGTCGGGCTCCCTTGGTCAGTCTTCTCTCGGTATGTCTGAAGCCAGCGACTCTCATACTGCACACACACACATTGAAAAGTTGGGGTACGACGACTCCGTGCTGACGCCACCCGATGGAGGTATAGCGGCATGGTTTACAATCGGTGGAGCGTAAGTCATTTCTGTACACGATATATGGAGGAGGCTTACTATGTTCAAATGTCGATGCTAGGTGGATTGTGACGTTCTGTACTTTCGGGTATCAATTTTTTTTACTTGTTTCCTCTCTTTCATCTTACAACTGCCCTCAGCTACGTCAACGCATTCGGTGTCTATCAAGGTGCGATGATACTGCCTTCCTCGTCTTCCGTAGCTAAATCTCAACACAGATTATTACACACGGGACTTTCTCACGAACAGAAGTGCTTCGGATGTTAGGTATGGCTCACTCAATTATGTCCCCGTGGTTATAATGAGCCCAGTTCTTAACAGCTGGATAGGCAGCTTTCAGTTATTCATGCTGTATGCACCCGGGATTATCGTCGGTAGAGCCTTTGATGCAGGGTATTTGTAGGGATGCTTGCTAAACTCACTATAAACCTAAACGCTCATTCACCCGCCCATCAGCCATCATGTCATGATATTTGGGTCCATCATTTACGTTTCATGCATGTTCATTTTGTCTTTCGCCCAACCGGGTCAATACTATCAGGTTAGGCTAGATATATCTTTCTTTGGTTTATGAAACTTATGTTTTCGACACAGGTTTTCTTATGTCAATCCCTTGGGATGGGGATCGGACTGGGAATGCTATTTCTCCCAGCTCTCACCATCGTCGGTCATCATTTTAAGCGCTTGAGATCACTTGTTATGGGTATTGTTATAACTGGAGCCTCTGGAGGAGGCATAGTCTTTCCTATTATGCTGAATCGGTTAAGCCAGTGCATGTCATTTTCGAATGCAATTCGCGCTACCTCTGGGGCTATTGCTGTATTGCTCTGTATCGCAAACTGCATCATGAGGACACGACAACCCCCGAAACAGCCGGGTCCACGGTTCCCAGCACCAGATGTCCATGCAATCATGACTGACACCACGTATCTCACTTCCGTAGCTGGGTGAGCAAGTCATCTAAGTTATTGATAACGGATTGCCGAAACGCAATTGTAACCCTCATGTTGCAGAGCGGTCCTTGTCAATCTCGGACTTTTCTTTCCCTGTAAGGACGTGCAATTGACGTTTCTCGATTCATGAACTGACCATTTTGCTCTTACAAGATTTCTACATGCAATTGTATGCTGTGAAGAAAGGTGTTGACTCTAAT
This sequence comes from Hygrophorus pudorinus, assembly GCA_003314045.1. NCBI lineage: Eukaryota > Fungi > Basidiomycota > Agaricomycetes > Agaricales > Hygrophoraceae > Hygrophorus > Hygrophorus pudorinus. The sequence continues at coordinate 15,117 of QLPF01012842.1, read as the reverse complement.
CTGGTTTTACATATTGTGCGTGGATGTTTTGCTTTATTTCATCCAAAAAAATTTGTGGACTTGTGTTTCAGCTCGCCATCCTGAACGCTGGAAGCGTCTTTGGGCGACTATTACCTACCTTTCTGGCAGATCGCCTTGGAATTTACAACATGATCTTGACGACCTTGTATTCATCGGCGGTTCTCCTTTTCACAATCTTTGGGATCAATACTTCCGCTGGTATCGCAGTGATGACGGCGCTCTACGGATTTATGTCTGGAGCATGTAATTATCAGTTTTCATTGTCGATTGTTGTGTGATTGCTAACAGTAAAAACCCAGATGTCTCACTCATCCCTTCACTCCTTGGCCAACTAAGCACCCATCCCAGAGAACTCGGGTAAGTTGCGATCAATGCTCCAGATTGCTGTTAATTTCCTCTCGTCTAAATTACCAGCATTCGAATGGGTTTCGCCTTCTCTGTAGTCAGTATTGCCATGCTTGTTGGAGCGCCTATCATAGGTGCCCTTTTGGGCCAAACTTACGAATGGTGTAGAGCCATTGCGTTTTCTGGGGTACGTCATACAGTCCGAGGGCATCACGTCTCTAATGACGACGTACTCAGATCTGTGTGACTTCGGGCGCCATATTTATGACTATATCGAGACTCTTGTTCGTCAAACAACAGGGGACTCGGAACCAGCTCGTATAATTCAACGGAATCCATTGGCAGTTCTAGATACCTGGCAGAGCGCCAGTTTCCCGGACATTATAGACACCAGATGTTCTTCTTGGCTGTCATGACTTGACATGTACGGCGCGCCTGTTGTCGGACAATAACTCGAAGTAGACAAGATATTGATTCATGTCGGCCATAGACTGATTGTATGTATGCCTGCCAGAGAGAGATATTCGCATCTTCCACAGCTTTCATTGGCAATAGTGTGAAGGAGAGAGCCTGCCGCCTCTAACCGGCGTCACTGTCCTCTAGATCTCCCCAACAATACCATACAACAATGCTAGGGTGTCAAAGATCCAAATCCTCAGCATTACTGCAGCGGGTCCGATGCCTTCACTCGACATCTCACCGAAAACGTGAATTGTTTAACCCAAGGAACGTGGAGAGAGCTTCGGATGAAGTTGACGTTTGCATAGTGGGAGGGGGCCCGGCTGGCCTTAGTGCTGCAATCCGTCTCAAGCAGCTGGAACAAGAAAAAGGGAAAGAAATCCGTGTGGTTGTTCTTGAGAAAGGAGGCGAAGTGGGCAAGTTGTTGTGTGTCGTATGTTGCCAGTCATACTGAACCCTTTCCTCTGACAAGGCTCGCACATTCTATCTGGAGCAGTGATAGAGCCCCGTGCGCTGAACGAACTTCTACCATCATGGCCTTCTCGTGAAGATCATCCATTGACCCAACCAGCCACATCATCTTCCATGCGCTTCTTCACCAAAACACTTTCCATTCCCATCCTGCATCCTCCACAAATGTCAAACAAGGGTAACTATGTCATCTCTCTATCTCGATTCACCGCCTGGCTCGGGACTATCGCTGAAGAAATGGGTGTCGAGGTCTACCCAGGGTTTGCAGGTGCCGGAATCATATACGGAAAGGACGGAAAGACTGTCAAGGGAATCACCACCAATGAAGTTGGGTTGGACAAACAGAGACGAATCAAAGACACCTTCGAGCCCGGTATGGAATTTCGTGCAAAAGTGACGCTGCTGGCGGAGGGTGCCCATGGATCTCTGTCCAAAGAGCTGATGAAAACGTTCAATCTAAGGAAAGATGTAGATCCGCAGACGTATGGGATTGGAGTGAAGGAGGTGTGGAGAGTGGACCCAAGTCAGCATCGTCCTGGTCAAGTGGTGCATACCATGGGCTGGCCGTTGGATTGGAAAACTTATGGCGGAGGATGGGTCTATCATATGGCGGATAGGCTGGTTAGTTTGGGGCTGGTCATCGGCTTGGACTACGCAAATCCATACTTGAGTCCCTACAAGGAGCTCCAGGCGAGTATTCCCGCTGATGAGTTAGCTCAGCAACGCTAATATTATCTCAGCGAATGAAACACCACCCATATTTTACTCGCCTCCTTTCGGGCTCCTCGACACGCATAGCATATGGTGCTCGTTCCCTAAACGAAGGTGGCCTCCAATCTCTCCCTAAACTTTATTTCCCAGGCGGAGCACTCATAGGCTGCTCCGCCGGTTTCGTCAACGTCGCGAAAATAAAGGGAACACACAATGCGATGAAGAGTGGGATGCTTGCAGCTGAAGCTGCTTTCGATGCAATCTCCGCAGCAGAACGTCAGGAACCGGAAGACTCGTCACTGGAATCCACAGCAGCAGCCGATATGAGTTCGTACGAAACGGCGTTGAGGAACAGCTGGATCTGGTCCGACTTGCACGAAGTCCGCAACCTCCGACCAAGCTTCAACACTAGCCTCGGAATTTGGGGCGGTATCGCGTACTCTGGTGTCGATTCCCTTCTCCTCAAAGGCCATACACCGTGGACATTCCGTAACAAATCCAAACTTTCAGACGCCGACCACACTCAAAAGGCATCTCGTTTTAAACCGATCATATACCCGCCTCCTCGACCTCCCTTGTCCACTGACTTGTTGACTTCCGTTGCGCTGACGGGGACGAATCATGCAGAAGACCAGCCCGTACATCTCCGTGTTATAAAGGAGGGAACTACGGAGGAGAGTAAGGAGGTTCGGAAACAGCATGTGAAAGAGAACATTGGCGAGTATGCAGGATTGCTTGGGCGAGCATGTCCTGCGGCTGTTTATGAGTACGTGGAAGACGAGAGGAGCGTAGGTGAGGACGGCGAAGGTTGGGATGGAAAGAAGCTTGTTATCAACTCTCAGGTGCGTTTTTCAACCCATACATTGGATATCTCCTTCATGTTATGAATAGAATTGCATACATTGCAAATTGTGCGACATTAAGGTACCTACGCAGGACATCACCTGGACGGTGCCCGAGGGTGGAGGTGGCCCGAAGTACAGTATGTCTTGGTAATCGCTCCTATGCTTTGACTGACTGTCTTCTAGTTATCACTTAGCCTAAGAACGCTGAGACTCTAAAATAAATTATGACCCATGCAAGTAGCATTACTAGCATAGGAGTTTGGGAGCTTAAGTTCCGGGTTACGTGCAGCTGACCTAAGCTCCTCAGTCCTTTCTGTGATGAATCTCGGTATTGATATCGCACTCCAGCAGACTGCTGCCTATTTACGGACCCTCCCAGCTATTCGTGAGCGCTGTAGGCAAATATATGAGCTAGCAAAGCAAGGCAGATTGGAATACTTCGATTATCATCCAGAGAAAGAATCTGATGTGGCTGCCTTCTGCACTGATATTATCAAAGTGAGATCAGGGCACTTGATGTGTGTACATTCCTCTCATCGACTACGAAGCGCGATTTTGGGACCAATTTCGCCTCGGTGAGTCTCTTAATTATTGTGATTATTGATAAGATTTTAGTGACACCGACACAGATTCCCCCTCATGGTCGTTGGAGGCACCTTGACGCGGGCCGCCCTAGGGTAGAGCCTCTGATTTCAAAATGGAACGCATCTTCTAGCCCGCCCGATTCCAAGGAAACGTGCAAACGGCTGATCGACCTTTTTCTCGTCTCCGTTCTCCTTGACGCCGGTGCAGGAAATAGCTGGACATATTACGAGAACGAGTCTGACCGGAAGTTTACTCGGTCGGAGGGTCTGGGAGTCGCCAGCATTAGCATGTTTGAACGGGGTTTTTTTTCCGGAGATAACGAACAGCCATATAAAGTAGATGGTGAGTAGTTTCCGTTGGTTTTGTGGTTTCATCTGCACAAGTCTATCAGCGGTTGGGTTATCCCGAGTCACGGCCGAGAAGACAAGCGAAGCTATGCAAGTCTGTGAGTCGAATCCGATGGTAGGCATCGAGGGTCGCGCCTCGCTCTTGTACAGGTTGAGTACGGCGCTTAGGTCCAGCCCGACTTTCTTTGGCGAAGACGCCAGACCCGGAAATGTTATTGGTGAGACCCAGAGATCTTTAGCAGTTGTCAAAATTACTTAGTTCACTCAGATTTCCTTGAGTCCGAATCAATTTCGTCTGGATCCATTCGTCTAGTTCCAATTGCAGCATTATGGCACGCCCTTATCGAAGGCCTCAATCCCATCTGGCCTGCATCTAGGACAGTCCTCGCCGGGGTTTCTCTCGGAGATGTCTGGCCCTGTTCAGTCCTACACTCGTCATCATCCGCCGTCGAAGGAGCCGACTTGGTGCCATTCCACAAACTGACTGGGTGGATGACCTACAGCTTGGTCGAACCTATCGAGAAGATTTTGAAGTGGAAGTTTGAAGGTACGGAGGATATGACTGGTTTACCTGAGTATCGTAATGGTGAGTGTGATGTGTTTGTAAATACCGACCGAGTATAAGAAATTACTTCAATGCATTTAGGTGGCCTCCTGATCGATCTCGGTGTATTAACTCTAAAGCCAGACGCCCTTCCAGTTGATCCCAAGTCGGGTCTTCCCCGCGTACCACCTTCCCATCCAGCAATCGTGGAATGGAGGGCAATGACAGTCATTGAGCTGTAAAATCATCTTCCTCGTGTTATTACACAGGACTTACAACCTCTAGGGATCGTGTCGCCAATGCCATCCGCGAGAATTTGGGTCTTTCAACGGCACAGCTTACGCTCCCCCAAATTCTCGAGAGTGCAACCTGGAAAGGTGGCCGAGAGATCGCGAAGCAGAAGCGTCCGCAGACTGGAGGGCCACCCATTGACATTGAAAGCGACGGTACGGTATTCTGACAAGTTACAGACAACAGCGATATTGCTACAATGGGTTTAGCAAGGCAACTGTCCCAAGATGTAATTAAGGAAAGCTTTTACGTATTATCTATGCTTTAGTTCCCTCGCGAGTCGCCAACACAGGACAAATGCGATTGCAGCAGACACACCTCCCATCCTGTTGCACAATCACAGCAGAGTTAACGTCCAATCTTATGTGAACACCTTGGCAGTCTCACCGAAATATAATGGCGACCGAATTTGGTCCGTCCTTTCGTTCTTCCCCTTCCATCAAAGTTGCAGTGCCATTTATTGTGGCGGTAACCACGGTGGTAAGCGTGACATTTACGCTATTTCCGGGGTGGCCATGTAGGACAGAATTTTCCGGGTCAAAAATCGCGAAGATAATGGAGGAGAGCCCAGTTGCGAGGAATTGTGGGACTACGATGAAGATGTTGTGGATGCCCTGAGATGATATGAAAAATTCAACATCATTAGGAACATTTTGGAGAATGTACCAGGATGATGCCTGCTTTCGCAGTCAGCCCCCCTCCCCCGTTTTCTACCCCCGCCACATCTCCCTCCGCTTCAGTATCATCATGGCCATTCACCACAGTGTTTACATCAAGACGGCTCAGCTGAGCTCCAGCATGACGCATCAACATATGTGGCACCGCCTGCTCCTGATCTAGCGACGTCGGTCGCGATCCTTCTTCGTGTGCATAATCGTCATCGTCATCATTGCCTACCAAGAACCGCCGCTCGTCGTCCTCACCCTCATCTGCATGAGGAGTCCGAGCATCGGCCAACCTGATAGACCTTACGTCACCGTTTGATGACGTTGGTTCTGTGAGGATTGCCTCAGCAAGCTGCAGAAGATCGATAAGCGTTGAAAGCGAGGATATAGGTCAAGTGTTTACGAGTGAGAAAGGCGCCCATTGGGTGATTGCCCAAGAGAATCCAGTGATCGTCATTAGCATAGTTGCTCCAAAGACACTCGAAGTAAACCTGCGTAATCAAAGCAATAAGCAGGTCAGATAGTTCACGTCGAAATATGAACAACACAAACTCACAAAGTGCCAGCCATACAAATAGCAAAAACTGCATGCGAGCCCGCCCACAGACTCGCAAGATGCATCTGCATTCCCATCTTCTCCACACACACCCTCTCCCGTTCGGCTCCTACAGGACTCGTCGTCGTCATCCTCTCCCTCTCCCTTCCCCTCTCCTTCCGCCTTGTCTCACCGACGAAAAAAGGGAGCACAATATTCGCCAGGAGGGAGAGAACAGAGCTGAAGAAGAGTGCGCGAGAACCAAGGCGCGTCGCCTCCGCGTCTAGAGCCAGTATATCACTTGATGAGGGCAAGGGCGGAACTGGATGAGATCGTTTGTGTAGTTCGCCGATGTAGAGCGTCGTATAGAACAGAACAGGAAACCACGCTAACCAGGCGCTGAAGGGTGTATTTATGAGGAGCGATGGGAGAAAGGGGAGATAGAGCAAACCTACAAAAATTGGATGATGCACTGTCACCTCAAAGAGGTTAGATGGACTAAAGGGAGAGCTGAAAGATACGAACAATTTGTTGGATGAGACGAGGGAGAGTTAATATATTGTTGATGATTGCAGTCAGTTCGTAAGTGAAACCTGAACCTGAGGCTCTAATCACCAAATATGTGTCAGTACACAACGGACATACATTCGTTCCTTGTTATCGAAAAGAACGACAAGGCATAAACACACTTTGACGATATCAGGACTTTCTCTTTCACGGACAAGGCTGTCAGCATTTGGGTGGAAATAAGAAGAATAGAGGCTATAACAGATAGGACTTCTAGTTGACCTGTCCCTAAGAATGGGAATATACGTGGCAGATCGATGTTACCGCTAAAGAAGAACGGATTAAGGGAAAACAAAATAAGGAGGGAATTTTTCAGTAGATTGAAGAGTAGCTCAGGCGAAAGACACACTGACACAAAAAAACCGGCCATATTTCCTATGCCAAGCATACGCGCAGCCCAGGCATTGCCTGCGGCTTGGTCAGATGTCGGGACAGTGTCCACTAGAAGTGCACGATCCATAGCTTGGACTGCAGAGCATGTGTGTCAGTCAGAACGCGCATGAGAAAAATGCAGAACAAACCAGCGTTAATAGAGAAGTCGATACAGTAAATAGACACCACGGCAAGCCATATTGTCAATACGTCATTCTGTACAGATATAAACAGAGGCAAAACGAACGAGACGCAAAAGCCCACCGTTGACGTTCCGAGTCTGGTGAAGATGTTGGCAAATGGGCGCGTGAATCCCAGAAGGAGCATTGCCCCCATGCACAGAAGCGCACCGCCAACCATGTACGGTCGCCGTCTGCCGAAACGAGATGTCGAGCTGTCGGCTAGAATGCCTACAAGCGGAGCTTCAGATGCAGCACAAGTGTGACATGACTCAGGCTGACTGACCTATAAGAGGCTGCATTATTAGACCAGAGAACGGTCCAGCAAGGAAGACGATCGCCATCCATGATTTAGTCAAGCCGAGTGACAGAAGATATGGCGATGCTTTTCCGTCAGGACGAGTTTCGGGTTATTGGCACACAGGGTATTGGTTAATGAGAGAATTTACCGTATGACATCTCGACAGACCACAGAATTTGAACGCCTAAAAGGCACACAGTGACGACGGGGAGATGGGCCCACCGAGGCCCTAGAATTTTTGATATACCAGCCCATTGTGCTTCATCGTACGGTGCTTGTTCGACCAGAGACGCTCCAGCAAAACCGGTCATGGATATGCCGGTAAGGTCTGAGAGAGAGTTGTGCGAGGCCAGTGGTACTTTAAATTATTTAGCGTGGGTAAGTTGCTACTTCAAGTTACCCGTATATCATACTTGGAACTCGTTTGCACAAAAATATGCCAATTGTATACAGACAACCTCACATGCCAGTGAAACAAAACAAACATGAGGTATGCACACTGGCAATACGACTAGCGTAGGCCCTCTTTGGAATGCCCATCATTCACAACATTCTCGCTGCCAGTGGTCTTTCAGGCCAATGGAGGATTCGTTCGGCCGGGTCAGTGGTCACGGACAACACCGAAGGGCAAGAGATATGCGCTTTCTCAGCACACCGCGACATTGGTCGCTGCGAAGAGAAGTGAGCGACCCATCGCGAGGACTAAGTGCCCCGTCCAAAATCGCCAGGTTTTCTGCACCAACATAATTGTTGGCGCCGGCTTCGTCATCATCCAAGTGTTTCTGGAGCTCTGTGGTGAACAGGATGCTCGCAAGCTTGGACGAGCTGGCGAGCCATATCGTACCCCAACTAGAGGGATGTCGTGGGTCGTGGAGAGGGAAGCGCAGACCGCAAACAGATATAATGGTGACCTACATTCACTACACGCACGCCCGGATGCGCCTGTGCGGTCTTCCTGAGAAGAGTCGGACAGGAAAGAGGTAGATCATGGTCGGATCCTTTATTGGTCTTACAGTTTTCTACACTGTGCCAAAAGAGACCGAAATTCCACGTGTTGTTTTCTCGGTGCAGGGTTAAATTAGTTGGGGGGCATACATGTACAGGCGTTGTTTACAAAACGATATCTAATCTGCTTCCGCTCGAGTCCAACTTTTGAGCGTTGGCCACAAGCTGCTGGATATTTGATGGATCCGCAATGAAAGGACGCGAGAGACCGGCTTTCAAGGTCGCCGTCTCCTTCACCATCTCGCCGATGGCGTCGCGAGCGCCTATGTATACTTTACGACCATGTATCGCGAGGTGGTGTGCAGTATGCCAGCCGGTTGGTGCGCCGCAAAATCCTTGAACAAAAGGCGGCGTCTGGCTCGGAGAACAAACGGAAACTGACTTTGCACCGGTCACAAGCGCGACTTTGCCCGTCCAGTCAGGAATAGTGTTGATATCCCTTTTCTATCGACCAGAGGTCAGTCAGTCATAACAGAAATACAGTCCCAGGCTCACTGTCATAGGAGGCCATGCATAGTTTGGTAGCACCAACGTTTGGGACTCCACGGTCATAAAATCCGGCTTCTTAAATACGGAATTGCAACGTTGCTGGTGGAGGTTTCAGCCATAGGGATTTTCTTGCAGTGTAAGGCGAATCGGGCAACGTGAAGTGGTTGAGTCATACCTACCTGTTGTATCAGTTGTGTCAACAATACTATAATGTAATTTACCGACTGTATGCAAGCGATGGTGCAGTCACATTTGTATCAAAAAAAATCGAAAAGGCGAAAAATTTGTGACATCCAGTTATGACCAAAAGTCCAAAACCATCAATGGCACACGTGTATTTGACGATGGAGAAAGAAAGGAAACATATATACTATTCAGGGATGATTTCAATGGAGGCTTAACATGTAATATCCGTCCCAGGTAGCAATTACAGTACATAATGACAACGACATTCTTAGCGCACGCCTCTGTTTGAGACGATCATCGTTCCCTCGAGCAATGGTGGCATGGCGTGGATGCCGTCTGATTGGCAACCAGCTGCGGTGGGCGTAGCCTTGCATACCAGAATCGTAAGCTGTCGCGTATTAAAAAGGCATAAGCTTTCAATGGCTCACCACTGGCTACAGGTTGATGGGCATGCATGACAATTCTGTGGATGAACAGAACTGTATCGGCATCGGGCATAACCACAGTCAACCTAATGATACCAGTTCAAGTCCATTCATCCACGTAGTTGCACTATTCAGCTTACCCGGGATTCGGTCTTAGGTTGCTCATGGCCGCAGGAATGAAGAGCACATTGTACTTCCCTGTAACACATTGTTGCTGAAGAAAAGGAGGGGTTAGTTGTATGAGTAAAGTTGAAACATCAGGAAAAAAGGAGAGGACTCGCTGGTATACGATTATTCGTGGGGAGTGAGTTGTGAATGAGAGTTGACTGTTGACTCACTGGATTTATATACCGCAAATACAAACTACGGCGACAAGGCCTTCTCCTTGATTAGAGAGGAGAAAAACAAAATAAACAAAGGACTGGCAAGCCAACCGCTGGTACTTGCTGCGCTGGAAGAGAGCAGCAGACTTCGATTTCGTCTCTATGCCGCCCCGGTGGCATTGTGAACGACTGGCCACCAAAAGGCGCTAATGACGAATTCCCTTGATGAAATGTTAGATGCCAAATCCAGTGGCACGCATGAAATGATAGGAAGTCATACATGCAGGGTCGAGAGGTTTCTGGTTGTCGGGCTCTTTCGATAAGGATCTTATAGTTGGCGTTCTGACGCTTGTTCCCGTTCGTGAGGGACGAAATCCGGCCTGTTGTTTGTGTTTTGCTGGCAACTTTGCACATGTAGATAACTGCAAAAAACTTCCAGAATACCAGAAGTCAGATCAACAGGGATAGATACTGAATAATATCCGACAGGATTGGAAGAGTTCGCGGGAAGCACCGAAACCAACAACGCAGCCGCAGAGGACGGAGAAGGTAAGAAGCCATGAAAAGCTCGGATGCTGTTGTCCATTGTGGAAGAATTGTTACTTGAACGGTTGGGTTACTATGTCCAGAGCTGTCATTTTGACATTTACCTCCTGTATGACATTAGACGTCTCCCGGGTACCGGGAAGTACAAGAAGTAGGTGATATCCCGTAAGGATTACTGTAGATCGTCCCCGTCATCGTAATGGCTTGCTACAGCTCCGAGAACAAGACCACGGAGGGATTTGTTTTTGGTGAGGATCGTCGTTGTTCTCCAGAGGGTGAGACATGGCGACCTTCTTAGACGTCGTTCTAGCGCGCTTCTTAGATTCCACTAAGCCACATTTGGGCAGTGCTCCGCCTCCGCTATGTAGAATGGAAGCCAATGTCAAGTCGTCAAATTGAGAAGAGCATCTAAAGCTGGTGGAAGCACAACTATACAACATCAGTGTCAGGGGTAGCAGATTGACATGGGATCGCACCAAGCAATGGCAGCCGATTCACATGGACCGAAACTAGCACAGGACGAAAGCGACATACAAAAGGACGAAAGACGCATGTATCCATCCAAACGAAAATTGTCAATAATATCTTAGGGCACGGAACGTCCGTCCCAAAAGGAATGTTCCCACCAGTTCCCCACAACTTTGACCGGGCAAATGCTCCTTCCAGCAATATTCAGTTTGGGGGACGTTTGCAGGAACGAAAGCTCCATAATGCCCACACGTCGTAGGTATTCCACGCATCGATCATAGTTTAAGCCCACCTCGTGAGGTCCGTGACTATCGTCCGAAAGTGTGAAGCACCCTCCGTGCTTCAACACGAGCTATGGATAGGAAAAGTCACTGCAGCAAACCGGCAGACGCAGGAAATGAAAAACGCACCTCCACTACGTCTTCGGCCGGGTATGCCGAATTCCACCCCTTCTTGAGTGCGGCCGTATTCAACTCGAACAGCGCTCCGTATTCGATGGCAAACAGCACATTTCTTTCTAATTTCTGCCAAGCGAGGGGATAGTCGCGAAGTCGTAGCTCGGGAGTGTATAGGCGGCAAAGATCCAGATGACCAACAATTTCTGGATGGAAGCGACGTAAGAGTTCATACTGAGCATCAAAATATGATGACAGAAAGGAGTCTTGCTGCTCGCTCTCCGGCGCCTCTCCACCAACACTACGCAACGATCGCCTGAATGTAAGGATATCAAAATCGATGGGTATGCCATTGACATGGTGAATGGAGCCGACGATGTATTCAATGCGACCTCGATGTCTCTCGAGCAGCTCTTCTAGACTGTCGAGATCCGCAGAACGTATGAATTCAGTCTCTAAGCCGACTAGCAGCGTGATATTTGAAGCGTAGAGAGTTTTCAACCGATGGGCTTCGTCCAAAAAGTCGTCAAATTGCTTGGTCAGGACATCTAGTGACAGCCCTTCCTTATGGCATGAAGGACATAAAACAGGCGAAAATCGGACGCATTCATGGGACTCACCTCCTCTGGATAGAGATCCTGATTTCTGTAGCGTGGTACGTGTTCTGTCAGACCGTAAACTTCGAAGCCTTGACGGATGGCTTCAAGCACCACAAACTCCAAGAGACCGGTAGCATGCTTGCAAAATTGGCCAGAGTGAGAGTGATGGCTGTAAGGCATGAAGAAAATTTCAAATTCAGCCGAAACGCAGTTTCGACGCCTACTGCTAGGCTTACAATATAACATCGCTTGAAATCAAGAAAAATAATAGGAAACACGACGCGAGTACAAAACAAGAGGGTCCTGCAGTAGCCGTCCCATATTCAAGGTATTGGGTCGAAGTCGTAAGAATTGTCTACTTAGCATGAGAAGACGGAAATTTGTGTATAGGGTGTACCTACCGACGATCTCGGGGCTGTGACTCGGAGAACACCCTTAACGCAAGTTCTGCGCCCCGGGGTACACATATATTATATTTTGGCAATTGAACCGTAAGGACCAGTCACCGTCCCTCGGTGCCCTGTGCTTGCCCAAGAGATTCTCACTGCGAGCAAGACGGTAGAGCCCTAACTATCACCTTTATAGTGGCCCGTTGGATGCCTGAGTTTGGCAGGGATTACACCACCAGAAATATAATGGACCCCAGCTTACAGGGTTTCCGGTAAATAATGAGAATCTTGGTTTTATTTATTTGTAAGTATTACCTAAAATAGACATTCTCAGATGAGTGCTGCGTCTCACTTGTCTTGAATCCCATGGCTGATCCCGACTCGGATGATGAACTCGATATGCTGGAAAGTGAAGATGAAGTCGGAATGATCAACCAAGTCATTGCTGAAGTACCCGCAGGTATATTTGATCATTGTGAATGCTAACTTGAACGGTATCGTTCACTATAGCCTTGTTGTAGCGGTAAAATGGATGGTCACCAACCCTGAGATTGTAGCGAAGCAGGCCAAAGCAAAAGCAGTTCAGGAGAAGAGAAAGCAGGGGAAAAAGCGTGCTCACAATGGATAGAGATGAACAGCTGACACAGACCGATACACCAGTGACAGGACAGGAACCCAAGAAGAAGGCAAAAGTAAAGGTATGATACAAGTATCCAGTGCTCACAGATTCATATCTGACCTTTTTGTAGGCTGTCATTCCTGCTGACAGTGACGATGAACAAATATCTGTAGCTATCACCGCATACATTCAAATCTCAAAACTGGGAGTTCTCGTGGTACCAACTAAATCACGCAACAAACTGAAGAACAAATATTTATATGTTCAGAAAGGCCCTTTCAAGTTCCAGTATATTCCTGTCCAAGATTGCATCCGAGCTTCCATGTCCAGTCAACAACATTATCAAAAGTAAAATTACCTGGAAGCCTCAGAAACCAGCAAATTTAAGCTCATCTTCAATTAAGGTGGTACTAATATATTATAACCAGAATGTATTACAAAAGTAAAATTGAGGGCAATGAGCAAGAAAGTAGTGTGGGCGTGAGCAAATATGGCATTGGTGCCATGTGCTAAGTGAGGTTTGCGCTGAGGGCAACTTTCAGTTGGTGCCCAGGGCACCGATCTCGGTAGTTTCCGCAGTGTCTTCTGTGTGGCACCTTGCAGGTGGATCATATTTTTCATTATGATACTATGCTGTAGTGGTGCAGTGGTTAATACATGTATTGTATAATTTGTATTTTGTTCAGAGGGTGTGAGTTCAAACCCTACGGAATCCTTTTTTGGATACCTAATTAGGTTTAGTTCAGGGCATTTTGGTGCCGAGCATGCTTTCAAAGTGGTGCTGGGCACCGATTTCGCTTGCCCCCCGCTTTACAATAAAATTATGTCGGGCATATATTATTTAGATGTGCTCAGGCCTGTCGGCCGCTTTTAAGCTGGGCATCAACTTATTTCATGCTCAGGGCTTTTCTCACAGCTTAAGCCCAGCATGGAGGCTAGATGAGTGTTATCAAGTTCATGAGATATAACCCAGTCAAGCAAGGGCTTTGTAAGCGTGAATGTGGTTATCCTTCTTCCTCTGTGTCTTCCTCGGAGGTCTGAGCGCAAAAGTCTTAAGTATGAATGATAACAAGGTTCTTATCTCGCCTTTTCTTCTTTCTCCCCTCGACTCTCCTTCACTCCCTCTCATTATTATTTTTTCTATATTTCTCTCATAATATAATGACAATCAATCCTCCTCCCGGAACAACCGGTAATTCCATACATAATTTATTACCAAACCCTGGGCCGACAAATCCTCAACCCGGTCTGAGTGGCAGTCCCGTTTCCTCACTCATGACAAATGAAGAGAGGAGAGTTGAAAACCTAGCTCGAACTGCATGCAATAATATCTGTGCATTGAGACACTTAGTGAATGAACTCGGAGTCCCAGACGATGAAGAGATGTTAAATGTCATCGAGTGTTCAAAGACTCCGGAGAGGCCGACTCTCATACAAATATATGCAGCCCTTCAATCCATCTCACTGCATTCAGTTAAGAAGGTTCACGATACGATTTCATCTTCACTCAGCATAACCCCCTCCTCTTCGACTGTCCCAAAGCTTTTATTTTCCGTAGCTAATGAATCCAACTCTACCTCAACCTCCTCATCATTTTCCTTTGGCACGCATCCTTTCATCTCAAATCTCGAAGCCAACAGATCTCATATTCCCTTATCCCTGTTCACGACTAAATCCACCAATATCTTACACAAAGAGGAAAGCTCCGTCCTGATGAAAATCATTTATAATCGGGCCGGAACAAAATGACACATCGTGGATGTGAAACATTTCCAAGACGAGAAAGATATGGATATAGGAGATTGGCATGAGGCCTGGAACAGATATGTCCCTTTTATGGACGAACACAGTGATGAAATGTAAGGAATCTATGATTCCTTGTTACTTTCATTAATTTCCTTATCCTGTTGTTTATTATTTTATTATCATTATTTACCGCAGACACGTGTGCCACAATGTACACACATACAAACAACTGTATAGTATGCCGTCCACATCACACACTCATAACTATAACTACTACAACACTCATATAACAGCATAACATTCATTACCCAAATATATTGATTTGGACCTGTGAATCGTGCATAGTGAGCAATACAGTCTTTATAACATTCCTTCCACTTGTACTAGGGCTTTAATTAGCCCTACAAGTTTATACTTTTTTTCACAGCCAGACAACCCTTAAAACGGTTCTGAATTGACCATAATAGCCATAAGCCTTTCATGAGGTTAGATACATTGGTTATACTATGTAGTCATAAGCCGCTCACGGTTAGATACCTTGACTATAAAAAAGTCCTATTAGGCACCCTAAAGGGCCTTATCGAACAGACATGAAAAAGCCCGAACAGCTTGAGTATAGCTCTTGCCGTACACTATGAAAATTGAATGTTAGTTCATATCAGCACGCGATAGCAATCACAATGCACATC